>JAOTRH010173849.1:0-12290 GCA_034768845.1 Heliamphora exappendiculata | reverse complement strand
AAAAATTAATAAAATTATATTTTTAATTGAGTGCCTTAAAATTAGCTAATTAACTAATTATTAAATTATTAATATTACTTTTTATTTTACTCTTAAATTTCAAGAATTAGATATCTATTTATATAATAAGATATAGAAAACTTTTAATGTGACATTAATATAAGTGTCAAAAATTTAACTATAGAAATAAAACAAATAATTTTATTTTTACTTTTACCATCGTTTTTTATTTTTTTCTTTATAAATTAACAAACTAATAAAGTTGTATTTTTAATTGAATGATTTAAAATTAATTAATTAATTAATTATTAAATTATTGGCAAGTTAGCAAACTTAATGTGATTTTTATATAGTAATTGAACGGTGGACAAGACCTAAAGCAATTAACGGTTTCGATTGCATTTGTATTAAAAAAGTAGTTAATGCATTTTGGGTCGGAAAAAAAAATAATTTGCGTAGTTGTGTAATCATAATAAAGTATGAATTTTTTTTTTCTGGTGGTAGTGTTTGAATTTTTCTCAATACTCTTAATATTTTAGTTTTTTGTTATATTTAATAGTTTTTTCTCTTTATTAATATTAAAGTTAATTGATATTAGAATTTTTTCTATTATTTTTTTATATAGATATTTTTTGAAAAAATAAAATTTAAAATTAAGTATTAAAATGCATGAACAATCTTTAAAAAAAATAGTTGAAGTGCTCTTTAGGCACGAATTATCTCTAGTATATTATATAATATGAGGATATTAAAATTATGTAACAAGTCGATTTGGTTATATATAAATTTTTAAAGATTCATTCGTAAACTTGATAAAAAAAATTATTAATTATTTAAAATCAAAATCAAACTTTTATAAAAACACTCAATTTAAATTATATGGTTTGAATCGCTTGAGACTAGTTTTCATGTTCTATCTTTCTTTTTAACACAAACAAAAATGATAAGCACACATGTTTAATTTTTAACTAAAACATAAGCTAAAATCTTGCTTATAATTTATAACAAAAGCCCTCAATATCCTAAAGTTAGGAAGGAATTTCATCTTCGTTAAAATTTATTCTATATTGCTTATTTATGTCTAAGTGAATTCTTTTTCCACATTTTAGTCAAAATAATCTTACCTGCTCAATTACTCTCATTGAGTTGAAGGAAAGAGTACAAAATAAAAATAAAAATAAAAATAATAATAATAATCACAAGGTTAAAAATATAAACTAAAAGAAGCCAATAAATCAGGGTTTTTCTTATTTTTTTGTCTATTATGACTGTTTTTTAGTCAATTTTTTATTTTTTATTTTTTCAATTTCTCACATAAAACGAACATAAAAATTTAAAAAAAATCTGGACAAAAGATTAAAAAAATAGAAAAAAATAAAATAAACCAAATACAACAAAATTATTATCCCAATTCAGTACTCAATGGGCTCGTCTGATAGCCTGGATTGGATTGGATTGGATTAGTAGTGAGGTATGATTAGTAATGAGGTGAGATTAGTAGTGAGGTGAGATTAATTTTTTTGTGTTTGAATTGAGTAGAATTAAATAACGGATTAGATAATAATTTACCATTGTATTAAGTTAATTTATTTTAAAATTAACTTAAATAAATTAATAAGTTAAATTTTATGTTATTTATTTTAATATTTTAATATTTTTTTATTATTTTTAAAAAATTTTAAATTCACTTCTTAATTCAATCATTCATAATCCCAAATCTTCCCTTACTAATTATTTCTAATATGGCGAACTAGCAATTCGTCTGGATAATTAATCTGACAACTCAACAAAAATAGAATTGAATTATACTCCGAATTAATAATTTGAACAGACTAATAATCCGTCAAAACAAACGAGGCCAATGAGAACTCTGTGATCATGATCGCAGCCAGTTGATAAACACCTTCCCAACTTATGAAGTTTCTAATATTAGCCTGTAACATAAGGCATTACAGAATTCTATTTAAAGCTTCTTAAGCCGATTTGTAACTAACTTTTTTTTTTTTTGCTTTTTTGTATTTTTAATTGAAAAATTAAATTTAGTTCAAAATAAATTATTTGATAACTTAGCTTTTAAACTAACTTTCTTGAAGTTAGTTGTTTAGGTAAAAAGCTAACTTTTAGTTTTTTTTTGTTTAAATTGAATAATTTTGCCCATCTATATATTTGATATTAATAATTATATGTAATTGATAGTAATTGTAAATAAGTTCTGAATGCATGAGAGGTGATTGGAGTTTGAATATAATATTTTAGAAATTTGTATTTTAACTTGATTTTTTTTTTATTTTTTTGCTTTTTTGTCAAATGGATTATGTTGACTTTTTGTGTTTTTAGCCAAAAATTAGAGTTACCAAATGGACCCTTAATTTTCAGTAATATTTGCTCTGAAAGCTTGATGAAGGATATATCTAGAATTGGCCTGTTCTGGTAAAATAAGTAGGTATATTGGCAGATTCAGCTAACCACTATATAGTTTCTCATTTGGCACCTTGTCACAATATTGCTGATTGCCAAAATGTGTCCTCAAGACTATGACAATTAATTTGCAGGCTTTGTGAAGACTTAAATTATATTGTACCCAGAATTTTAAATATCAGTGGAGAACAATATATATATATATATATATATATATATTGTAGTGGTACAAAACGAAAAAATATATTAAACCTAAATCAAACACCCCCTAAGAATCACATGACTAGGCATGGAGATTAACTCTCTTTCTTTCTATATATAGGCTTTTTAACTCAAAGCAAAGGGATAGACTACTTTTTGACCCATTTTTCTACATATTTTTTTTTTCAAGATTCAACTGACTTGGGTATCGGAGGGTCTTCTATCGGCTACCGATCGAATGGCTTATTTTGCAAGTATTCAGTTATTAGAGCACTTGAGGGCTCGATCGTCTTCATTCTCGTCAGATTCTTAATCATCACTCAGATAATAAGAATAATATTGGTCCTCTCATATATATATATATTTGTTGAAAGGTCCCAAAGAGTATTGGTTAAGCTTATCGTTCCTTGGGTACTTGCTTGGTATGCAAGTTTCCTCGAGGAGTAGACAGTAAGGGCTAACCTGCACACTTGAGACATTAATGAGAGAGCCTTAAGTGCAAAGGCAGGAGAGTGGGGGAGAGGTGCAAGTTCTAACGGCCTTTACCACTTATAATTCACCTTTGCAGATGGAGACACCGCGTGAGATAATGACCTATTTGTATATTGTATTTTGTTTGTTTTTATTTTTAGTAATTTCTTTCATTGTGCAATTAAATTATTATTTTTTTATAATTTCTCCCATTGAGATAAATTAAACAAAAACAAAAAATATTAATCAAAATATAAAAAGGGGTTAATTAATTATTAGTCTTATATATAATAATTTTAAAATATTTAGTCCCAATACTAATTTTTTTTAAGCTTTGGCTTTAAAGGCTATTTAAAAATATACCAACTATACCTTATTAATTTGCAAAAACTCTAGCATTCCATAAGAAGAGGAGTGTTGGGTAACGTTGCTCCACCTACATTGAAATTTCGATTTGGCGCTGTCGACTTTGCCAATTATGATTAAATGCTCCAATTGCCTGTGTTGCCGATCCTCTTCCTCCTCCTCCTCCTCATCGGATCTTGTGCTCTAGTTGCCGCCATTGTCGTCGCTGCTTCTCCTCCTCCTCCTCCTCCTCATCCTCCTCCGATCTTGTGCTCCAATTGTCGCTGCCGCCGCCGCTCCTCCTCCTCCTCCTCAAATCTTGTGCCCCAGATCATCGTCGCCGCACCTATTATCTCCAACATATTCACATGATTTCGAATGAGATCGAACATAGGCGGAGAGAGTTGAACCTATATACATGAACACGCAATTCAATCACGAGGCTAACAGAAGGTGGAGATCGGTTCCGCCCACGCATCCGTCGACTCCCTACACGATCACCATGGATCTGGATCTGAAAAACAAGATCTAATCAGATCTAGAGTCGTTTTTAAAATCATATCTAAGAAATTCATCCACAGCAAATTTAATTGAGAAATTTCTCAGTACAAATTTTTGGTTTTCTTAATTGTTTCAAACTGAGAAAATTCTCAGTAACTTTTTCTCTTTGCCATCTTCTTCTTCTTATTTTCTTCACTGACGGCAAACTCCTTATTTTTCGACGCCGAAGAAGAAGGATGAAATTATAAAAAGAAATTCGATTAACCCTAGAGGGGGGATGAATAAATTAATCTTTGGTCTATTAAAAATTAAATGATTGATTTAATACACTTAAATAAATAACCAACATCTACGAGAGAGATACACAAGATATAACATGAAAATCCTAAGATAAACCCTGGAATGAGAACCACGACACCAACACACAAAGAACTTTTTTACTATAATGTGTATAGTAAAAAAGATGTTATGGAAGTATAGAAACATGCTGATTTTCTTTATCAGAACTACATCCTCAACGGGTTGGATAACACATTGTATAATGTGTATAGTCTAATCAAGACAACAAAAGGGCTATGGAAATTCCTGGACAAGAAGTATAAAATAGAATATGCTGAAATGAAAAAATTCATTGTCGACAGATTTTTAGACTTCAAAATGGTGGATTCCAAGATGGTAATCAGTCAAGTTCAAGATCTCTAATTGATCCTGCATGAAATTCATGCAGAAAGAATGATAATAAGTGAATCATTCCAAGTGACTGCAATTATTGAAAAATTACCGCCATCTTGAAAAGAGTTCAAAAATTATCTTAAGCACAAACGCAATGAGATGCGGCTTGAGGACTTGATTGTGAGATTGAGGATCGAGGAAGATAACAGAGTCTCCGACAAGAGAACTGGAAATCCCTCAATGGAGTCCAAGGCCAATGTGGTGGAACATGGGTAAAAATCCAACAAGAAAAGAAAATTCTCTGCACAAAGTTCCAAAGGCGGTGACACCAAGAAGTTCAATGGCAAATGCTGTGTGTGTGACAAGTCAGAACACATGGCTAAAGATTGCCGCTAGACGAAAAGTCAATGAAACCCCGGCAAGAAGCAAAAAATTACCCAAGTCAATATGACAGAAGTAGAGAATCTGTCATGTGACGTGTCAGATATCAGCCTTTCAGCAGTGGTGTCTGAAGTAAACTTGGTTAGCAATCCAAGAGAGTAGTGGGTAGACACTGGGGCTACTCGTCACTTGTGTTCAGACAAGAGGTTGTTCACAACCTATTAGTTGGTGGAGAATGAAGAACAACTCTTTATAGGAAATTCTTCGACTTCCAAGGTTGAAGGCCTGGGCAAGGTGATTCTGAAGATGACGTCTGGCAAGGAACTGGCGCTCAATAATATACTCCATGTCCCGAATATCCGAAAGAACTTAGTGTCTGGGTCATTGTTGAGTAATAGGGGTTTTAGACTTGTATTTGAGTCAGACAAAGTTATCATCACCAAGAGTGGGATATTTGTGAAAAAAGAGTATATGAGTGATGGGCTTTTCAAACTCATTGTAATGACTGTATTTTTTACAAGTAATAATAAGATAACTATATCTTCTGTTTATATGTTTGAGTTATCTAATGTGTGGCATGATAGGTTAGGTCATCTTAACTATGATACCTTACGTAGGTTGGTTAACAATGATTATTTGTCTAAATTTCACATCGATTCAAATTATAAATATAAAATTTATGTGGAAGCAAAACTTGCTAAATTGCCTTTTCATTCAATTGAAAGGAGCACAGAATTTCTAGAATTAATTCACAGTGTTATTTGTAACTTAAAATTTGTGCAAACTAGAGGTGATAAAAAGTACTTTATTACTTTCATAGATGATTGCACAAGATATTGTTATCTTTATTTATTGAGAAGTAAAGATGAGGTATTATCCATATTTATACAGTATAAAAATGAAGTTGAGAATCAACTTGACAAGAAAATAAAATTTTTTCGAAGTGATAGAGGTGGTGAATATGAATTATATTTTGGTGAGTTCTGTTCAGAACATGGTATTATACACCAAACTACGACACCTTATTCACCTCAGCAAAATAGTGTTGCTGAACGAAAAAATCGAACCTTTAAAGAAATGATGAATACCATATTGATAAGTTCTAGTTTACCTCAGAGCTTGTGAGGAGAAATTTTGCTTTTCGTAAATTATATTCTCAACAAGTTGCCTTACAAGAAAACAAATAAAACACCATATAAATTGTGGAAGGGTCGTAAATCTTCTTACAAATACTTAAAAATGTGGAGGTGCTTAGCTAAGGTGGCGGTCCCTATTCGTAAAAGAACAAAAATAAGACAAAAAATCGTTAACTGTATATTTGTTGAATATGCGACTAATAATAGTGCATATTAATTTCTGATACATAAGTCAGAAATTGAGGATAAGCATATGAATATTATTATTGAATCAAGAAACGCGTGATTTTTAAAAAATATTTTTTCGTATAATTCTACACGAGAATTAAGTTATCTTAAAAGGACTTATGACACTGCAACGGGCAGTAGTCAAGATGAAAAATAAAATGAAGATGAACCCAGACGCAATAAAAGGGTCAGGACTTCAAAATCATTTGGTTCAAAATTTTTAACTTATGTGTTAGAAAATGAGCCCCAAAGCTTTCAGGAAGCTATGTTCACACCTAAAGCATCTTATTGGAAGGAGGCTGTAATAGTGAAATTGAATCCATCATGCAAAATTATACTTGGGAGTTGGTAGAGCTTCCACCGGATAATAAACCTCTGAGATGTAAATAGATATTCAAGAGAAAAATGAAAGTAGGTGGTTCAATAGACCGATATAAAGTAACACTTGTTATCAAATAATATAAGCAAAAGAAAGGAGTGGACTATTTTGATACATACTCTCTGGTTACAAGGATAACATCAATAAGGATGTTAATTGCTATAGTAGTCTTGTACAATCTTGAGATACATCAGATGGATGCTAAAACTACCTTTCTAAATGGAGAATTGGATGAGAAAATATATATGGAACAACCGGAAGGTTTTGTGGTTTCGGGCAAAGAAATGCAAGTGTATAAGCTTGTTAGATCCTTATACGATCTCAAACAAGCTCCAAAATAATAGCATGAGAAATTTGACAACGTAATAATGTCAAATGGATTCAGAATAAATGAATGTGATAAATGTGTCTATTTCATAGACACAGAAAATGGATATGTTATTGCGTATCTCTATGTGGACGATATGCTTATTATTGGTAGTAATCAAGATATGATTAAAACTATCAAGAGTATGTTAAACAATAAATTTGACATGAAAGATTTGGGTGTTACAGATGTTATACTAGGAATTAAAATTTCTAGAACATCTGAAGGATATGTGTTATCTCAATCACATTATATTGAGAAGATTCTTGAAAAATTCAAGAAATATGATAATCGTCTAGCGAGAACACTTATAGACTTAAATCTCCATTTATCGAAGAATACTAGAGATGGCATATCTCAACTAGAGTATTCCTAGATAATTGGCAGCTTAATATACGTGACTAATTGTACTCGTCTAGACATTGCGTGTGCTGTCAATAAATTGAGCAGATATACGAGTAACCTAGGGTTAGATCACTGGACGACAATAGTTAGGGTACTAAAATATTTGAGATACACCATTAATCATGGACTGCACTATATAAGATACCCAAGCGTCGTAGAAGGGTTCTGTGACGCGAATTGGATATTTGATATTAAAGATTCAAAATCCACGAGTGGATATGTCTTTACTTTGGCTGGTGCGACAGTGTCTTGAAAATCTTTCAAGTAGACGTGTATCGCTAGATCCATAATAGAAGCTGAGTTTATTACTTTAGGTAACGCAAGAGAAGAAGCAAAGTGGCTTCGTCAATTCCTAGAGGGCATTCCAATGTGGACAAAACCTGTGCCGGCAATTTGTATTTATTGTGACAACCAATTGGCAATTGAAAGGGCACAGAGTAATATGTATAATGGTAAGTCTCGACATATTCGTTGAAGACACAATACCATAAAATAACTTCTCTCTAATGAAGTTATCACAATAGACTATGTAAAGTCAAAGAATAATATCGCGGATTCGCTAACTAAAGGTTTAGCTAGAGAGCAAGTTAGTCGATCATCGAGGAGAATGGGTTTAAATCCTGTAACTTAAAGGGTTGTCATAACGGACACCCAACCTACCTGACTTGAGATCTCAAGATCTAGGTTCAAAGGGATAACTAAGTTGTGAATGACTCAGGAGGATCACAGCGAAGGTAATCCCTTCTACCCATTTCTATGTTGACACTGTGATACCTGCAACGAGTTTATGATAAGCTAAGCTTTCAATGATTCTTATATCTTGAAAATTCAAGTGGGGTATTGCAGGATACTCTTAATAAGAAATCACCTATGTGAGTGTGAACTGAGACAGTTCAATGAGAATTATAAGGCTGAATTCTCTAGAGCACTCATGAAAATCAAGTTGTTTAAAGCCAAAATGAACACAACCATGAGAATCAAATGGTGTCAGAAAATATTCTGCGTGATTTTCTATTGTCTTGATTTACACAAACGGCTGAACAGTTCAAGACATCATGTTCACTGATTAGCTAGTAAATTCGATAAATTTTCACAATTGACGGTTCAAAGCCACAAGCTACCTATCTCTATGCAGAGGATTTTCGTTTGTACTCTTTATTGTGTGTTTGCATTTGCATATGCATTGATTTTATAGCCATTTTTCATTCATGTGGGGGATTGCTAAAATTGAATTTAATAATCTTATTTTTGGCAAATTTTGAGCCAAAATAAATGTGAGATCCATACTTCTTTTGAGTTGGGTCCGGCATATTACGCGTTCTCCTTCGCGAGGAGATGAACGACGTATATTCATTTGTTCAAATCCGATAAGAGATAAATGGAAAATTGATGTTTAAAGTCGTCGCTTGAACATGAGTTTTGCTGGGTTTAATGGAAGTGTGGAACTTTTACCCCACATTGAAAGTTCTTGAGGAACTTAGTGGGTATATATAAGTTAGAGTTGGACTAAGGGGAAGGTTTCTTGGGAGTACCCAGTTTTGTGAATGGGAGAAGACTTACCTAACGGTAGGTTCTACCCATTTCACACACATGCGCACGGATCGTGAGTTGTGGATCGACCCGATCAGAGTAGCTTATATATCTTTGGAGAAAATTTATTTAAATTTTTATTTAAATAAAAATTTTAAAATTCGAATTTAAAATTTGTTATCGTTAACCCAATTGGTCAAAAGTCCAACGGTCAAATTTTCAGAATGGAGTGCTCGCGAGGCGCTCGTGGAGCGTTCGAGCGCCCATGTGCGGAAAATAAGACCAGAATGGTGGGCACGCTAAGCGCTCGCGAAACGCTCGAGCGCCCATCTTCCAGTGTTGAGCGCTCGCAAGGCGCTCGGTGAGCGCTTAAGCGCCGAAGGCTCCTCTAAACTCCAGAATAAGGTGCTCGTAGAGCGCTTGAGTGGTAACGACGAACAGTTGCACCTGTTCTGAACAGGTACAGTAACTTTTGCGAAAAGTCACTTCAATGGCTATTTAAACAGTTCATTTTGCACGAATTTGACATTCTATTTTCTTCTTACATTACATACAAAGTTTGCTCATGTTCTAAGAGTCGGAGATTACAAATCACTTATTGGTCCGCCGTACCCGAAGATTAGAGTGCTTCTTCTTCGGGTGTTGATCGTTGTATCGTGGAAGATTGACGTCCGTGAAATTTATTAGCACAATTGTGGGGGACGAATCTATCTTAGGGAAATAGCGTCCAACGATAGCCTCAATCATCTACAGTTATTGGTTTTGCGACTGTTTATAAGAATTTAATTATAGTTCTTTAATTTTAGTTTTTGTTTGTTTGTAACAGTACAGTATTAGATTTTTATTTGTTTTCAATTTAATTTTTTTTTACCAACAGGTTATTCACAAAAAAAATTAAATTAATTAAACTTTAATCGGTAACCGCACGATCAAAACACATCTGTCTCTATTCTCATAATTTTATTTGTTATCCAATTTTTTAAGACATACGTTTCAATTACGAGATTACGATTTTTTGATCAACCTAATTTTGAACATGCATAATTTTGTTGACGAAGTGTATAATATGAGTAAGTTGAATCGTATCAGTGGATCTTGATGGGTCAGTTCGAATCGTATCAATGGATCTTGATGGGCCGGTATGAACCTCATTGCACAATGTGCTATGCCTAAGACAAAGTGCACCCCAAACCCCAATTTTAAAAGCCACTAGGACAATAAACTTCATTACTACTTGAGCCATGCTAGGCACCCCGAATGAGATGACCGAAATATTGACCGAAAGAAAAAACAAATTCGTGAATTGGATAGATGTAAGTGGATAAATGCGTGACACGTGGACTAAGATTTTGAGCCTTTAATTCTTTTTTTTATTAAAATTTTTTTATACTCTTAAAAATTAAAGATTAATGCAAAATAAGAAAAAAAATCATATTATTTTTTTAATTTTGTTAATTATTTTTTAAAAAGTCACTTTAAAATGTTTATAAGAGTTTTGTAGTTTTTAGTGAAAAATCTTGAACTTTAATTAAAATAATTATACGGCTAAATTCGTTCGATTATGAAAAAATTAAAAATTAAAAAATCTTGACCAATTAAAAAAACAAAAATGATTAGAAAAGAAGGAAAAAAAGTTTATTAACTTTTAAATTATTTTTTTAAGTTCGTTGATGGGTAAAAGTTAATTTTTAAAATTTTTGTTCAAATTAAGTAATTTTCTCATATCATGCAATAAATGTATGAGAAATTTTTCATACATCAAAATATAGAATATTTTAATACACACGCGTCCTATGAAAATTTTTTTATATATCACAATACGATAATATTTTCATATACGCACGTACTATGAAAAATTATAAAAAATTTCTCATATATCACAACATGATAATATTCTCATATACGCACACTATGACAAAACTTTTCATATATCACTATATTAGATTCTGAGAATATTTTTATGCACACACATGCATGCCATAAGAAGTTTCTCCTACTTTGTATGAGAAGTTTTTTATATATAAAAAAAATTATATTCATTCATAAGTTGTTAATTTTATTTAAAATTAAGAATGACAAAATTAAGAAAAATATGTATGAGAAATTTCTCATACTATGCATGAGAAGTAATAGTAAGAAATTTTTCATTCATAAATTGTTCATTTCATTTAAAATTAAGAATAATAAAATTTTAAAAATTATGTATAAGAAGTTTCTCATACATGTAAAAATATTATGGTGAAAAATCTTTCATTAATAACTTGTTCATTTTATTTAAAATTAAGAACAACAAAATTAAAAAAAAATATACATGAGAAGTTTCTCATACTAGATTTTAAAATAGTTCTTAATTTTTCTTAGAAAATAAATTTTTCATATTAATTAGTATAATTTATTAAATTAAAATTTAAAGTATATATCATTTTTTAGGATTATCGTGTTATTTTTTTTAATTTTAGACTAAAAGAAAAAAATCTATTTTTAAACTTTTTACAAAACAAAAAATTAAGTTAATTAGAACTTTTTTAAAATGAATTTTAAAAAGTTATTTTTTATTTTTATATTTAGCATCAATATTAATTAATAGATCTCGACGAATAAATTGTAAAAATTTAAGTTTTTCAATAAATAAATACGTACAATAAACATAAAAAAATTTGGAGTTGAATTTTAAAAAATCAAAAAATTATGTGAGACGTTGAGAGTAAAAAATGGTTATTAAGTTATTGCCTATTAATTATTTTGATGATTTATTTTGGGAGACTTAACATTTTTATATATTTTTATAATTAAAGCTATTTATTATATAATATTTATTAAATGAATCATTCGAGCAAAAAATTAAATTAATTAGATATTGATAGTTACGTGAATAAATCACATTTGTTTGAAAACAAATGAATCGTAAATATAATTTTACAATAAATAGTATAAAATAAATATAATTAGATCATATAGTTACAAATATCTAATTAACTTAAATTTTTTGTGAGTAATAAAATTAAGAAATACTATAAAATAAACTATTCCGATTATAAAATTATATTAAAAAAAAACATTGAATAAAGTACAATATAGTGCAACTTTAATCCCACTTTATTTTATAATTGTTTGTCTCTCACTAACTAATTCGGTCATTCTTTCGGTCATTCAATTCGGGATGAATTGTATTTCCGTTGCTACTTCAGTATTGAGGAAGTTAGCCATGTTCCCTTGGCTTGTGGTTAATGGGAAAGAAGGGAAGAACAGTGTTGAT
>JAOTRH010173828.1:0-12290 GCA_034768845.1 Heliamphora exappendiculata | reverse complement strand
CTAAGTGTATTTGTGGCTATTGGTGTTAGGCCCTCCTTGCTTTTCTTAGGTAATTTGGTTAATTGCACGTCTTCTCCTACATGTTAATTGTTGTAATTACCTGGGAATGCCCCTTGTAATCATGTATTTTTTTGTTTTATATTACAATTAATTATTTAAAAAAAGTAAATAAGTTATGAATAAAGAGTATTATTATATTTTAAATGTGGTGAGAGTTTGAATAAAATATTCTTAGCGTTTGTGTTTTGATTTATTTTTTGGCTTTTCAATATTTTTACTTTTTTGCAAAATGAATAATCTTAATTTTTTGGCATTTTTAGTCAAAAAATTAAAAAGTTAAAGATGCCAATCAGGGACTAAAGGGTCCCAGTATTTTTAATTACATGTAAGGAGTATAATAAACAAAAAAGTGTATATATTTAGTAGCCCCTCATAATCTAACAAAAAGCATAATGAAAAATATTTTTCTTTGTGCTTGATTAGGAAAAAAAAAAGTTTTCCATACGTTTGAAGTTGTGTTTCAACTGTATTAAATTTTTGAATATGTCATTATTGATTTTTGTTGATGCTCAATCTAGGAATGGGTCTCCATGGTGCTCCAAGGATCTGTAAAGAGTAAATAATTGTTATAGGGGGTGCCGGGGGGAATTCTGGCACAACTTCTCTCACGATGAAGTTAGGTTTTCGATCGACTAAGCCCTAAGGTGAAGAGAAACCGTTAGAATGATTCTGAAAGCATACCTTCCTTATCCATATATATAGGGCTCTTTTTATATGACGAGGATGACACGTGGCTAATGGACCATGTGAAGGTTGTTAAGCCCAAATCCCTAGAGATTATGCAAGTGTCCTACGCGCGGTGCTACACACATGCCCTGGCTGACTGGCATCCACGCTGATTAGGCGAGTTTAGTTGGTTTCGATGATCGGTGGGCTTCACTGATCAGCGTTGGCTGATGCGGTTGGCCTAGGCCATACGATTGGACCTGGCCTCGAGCCACTTCTTCGCTAGGCCGAGCCCTTATTGGGTCGTGTCATACATTTCCCCATCATTAGTCCCCCATTCTCGATCGTGGTTCCCTGGTCAGTAGAACCGAGCGAGAGTACAACATAGGAGCTTTTTCGGCTCAACTTTCGTTTGGATGCCCTTCATCTCGAGTTGGGGCCCTTGGGTATTGGAAATAGTTGCCAGCTGCCCCCCGGTATTCCTCTTGACCCCAAGGGTTATAGCAGCGATTCATTTAATGCAAATAAACAAATTGTGAGTTTCATTGATAAAGTAAACGGTGACACTCCAGCTGTACCTCTGGGGAGCATTCCAATTGCTTTGTGCCACGTGTTCGACGCTTCGTGGTTTTCAGTCCCCATCTCAATGGGACTTTCCCTGACCATAGATTAGCCGCCTAGGGGGTTGATCCCTTTCGTTCATCTATTGGCCATTTTGTTTTCCTTTGAATTAGGAGTAAAAAGGGGGGAAACCATTCGTAGCCTCTTTTCGTCTCCAACGAAAACTCTGCAAGTCCCCTTACTAACTGTTGCTGCCATCCTCACGACGATTCCCACATTCGAAATCTTATCTCCTGATAATTCCTTCTTCCCTCTATCGCACATTTTAGTTATTTCTTGGGTTGCGTTTTTACTTGCCGGAGTGATCCTCTCCAAAATTTGGGATATCTTCGACTGCCTTAGGGTTTTAGTTTGTCCACCCCCCTTCTTGATTTATGTCTGGTGGTAAGCGATGGGTAGTGCTATCTAGCTCCTCTAATGAGGTAGTATCCTCTTTTCTTGAGATTATACTTGCTGTTCCCCATACTCTGGTGAGCATTCATCTTCCAAGTCAACGTCCTTAGTCCCTCGAGTCCCAGAGGTTCGCGAAATCCCCTTGGTAGACTAATCGCGCCTCCAACTTCTCCCTTCAGTGTCTCCTAGGCCTTCTGTTTTGATTCCCCGATTTCGTCTTATTGACGAAATCTCTTCCATGGAGGGGTCAGATGAGCGTCTGAACTTAGGCGTTCTCGTCATGAGGAGGCCACTTCTTCTAGGCCTTCTGCAGAGGAAGAGATCACTTCTTTGGAAGTCTAGTCTTCTGAACATGCCCAGCAAGCAGCAGTCCTTCACCGCCCACATGTGCAAGTGGGTAGGTTTCACATCCCCTTCACTGTCGCTGGGGTCACCTCTAGTATTGACAACCACGACCTAGACCATTTGCAGACTCAGTTTCAGATTCCCCCAATAACTCGCTTTTGAGTACCCACACCTGACGAGCGTGCTTGCCCGATTTGGCTGGGGAGTTTTTCTTTTTTGAAGGGGCTCTATAGGTGGGGCTTTGCTTCCCTCTTCCTCCGATCGCAAGAGAGCTCCTTCATTTTCTAGGAATAACCCCTTGTCAATTGGTTCCTGACGCCTGGAGGATTTTAACCAGTAGTATGATCCTTTGGCACGTGGTTGGTGGTTGAGAAAGATGTTTGACCCTCTGAGAGCTTCTGTGGTGCTATAAACCGGTAGAGCATCTCTGTGGATATATGAGCCTCCAAGCCTGTGACAAATGGGGCCTGGTCACCAGTCTTCCCTCCTCTAACGAGCATTGGAAAAGCCATTTTTTCTTTGTTTTTGGGGACAGCTAGGAGTTTCAACCTTGGGAAATTGTGGACAATGCCACTCCAAGGGTGCAATGAATTTGGGCGGAGCCCCCCAAGGACGGTTAGTGTATTTTTTATTTTTGTGTTCTTGTTATATTTCCCCCTCTTCTAGCTTACAAGTCCCTGACTTAGGTAGGGTCTATGTCTAGGTTGTGCTAGAAATTTTGAAATCTTCGAGGAGGGAAAAAAGATGGTGGAGGCTGCTCATGCCTATGAGGATAGGGACTGGGCCACCTTAATCACCGTAGATAGTTTAAGTGAGTATCTCCTTAGACCTGGACCTACCTTTGATGTCCTAAAGTTATTTCTCATAGCTGAGTTGGAAGTGGGTGCGAAGTTGTCAGGTGACTTGTGCTGCTTTTGTTGTTCGAATTGGGTGGTATGTGAGTCACTCCACGTGTCTGTCCTTATTATGACTAATTTTTGTGCTCCTTAGGGAAAATGGGTGTGGCTTTGGGATTTGGGGGGGTTAAAAATAAGAAAAATCAAAGATGTTTTAGAAAATATTTTAAACACATTGAAAACTAAATTTTGAAAACCCCTTTTTATAAAAAAAGGAGTCGCCACTTACTTTTTGAGAAAAACAAAATGGCCATTGATCTTTCAAAAATGTTAACCAGAGAAAAAAGGTTCGGGGGCTAAGGTACAAATCAGAGAAGGTGTTAGGCACTCCGTTCGCCCAACCAAAAGGTTGGCCTCTACTAATCATCATTGGTTCTTTAATTGAATTTTTCAAATGCATGCAAATAAAAAATATAGAGGTAAAGAGAGAACATTCAAAATCAAGTATAAAAAATACATAAAATATGTACATAACATTTCAAAATAAATAAGTGCCAAAAGGAACATCCTAAATCCTATAACATGCAATATCTATCTAAGGATTCATGGAATATATCTACATGTAATATTCACAAAATAAGCTAACTATCATGATTTGCATAAAATAATAAAAACATACTAAAAATTACCAAAACTACCTAAATATGAATTTTCTACCAAAATAGACTAAACAAGTCTAAACATGTATTTGAAGAGAATACCAAAAAAAAAAAATTCATAATTAAAAATAAACTAAATTAACATTAAAAACAAAAACTAAATGTAAAAAGTTGCATGAAAATTATATGCTAAAAGAAAGCTTATGAGAGTTTTATAATAAAGAGAATTTTGAAAGTTTAAAGAAAAATAAAGAAAAAGAAAAACATACTAAAATGAAAATTGTAGAAAATGTTATTAAGCTATTGAAAAAGAAGAAAACCTAATTATTTATATTTTTTATGCATTTTTATGATTTTTGAATTTTAACAAAATGAAAAAGAAAGGAAAGCTAATCTTAACAAAAGAAGATTTTGAAGAAGTTATTGATAAAAGAAGATCTAACTTGTTCACATTTTATATTTGTAAAAAAAATAAAAGAAATGAAACAAATAAAATAGTTTTAATTTTATTAAAAGAGAAAATTATAATGTCATTTAAAGATGAAAGTTAGCTTAAAAGTCTTTTATAATTTTTAGATTTGATAGAATGAAAAATAATAAAGTTAGAAGATAGAGTTTTTTAAAAAAATAAATACTAACATTAAGAGAAAATAAATACTAAATGAAACTTTATAAGAAAATTATAGTTAATAAAGAGATTAAAATGCTACATTATGATTAGAATAATGTTAATGATAAAGTAAGAAAAATAAAATAAAATGAACGCTATGGAAAAAAATTGCACTATTATAGAAAGTTAATATGCATAAGAACATTCAATAAGAGAACAAAACTATTATTTTTTTTCTTTTTTTTTTCAAAATTATTATTGCTAGAGAAAATAATCTAAATAAATACAAATAAAATGTATGCAAGCAATCAAAAGTTCCAAACAGCCCTAAAACATCCGTAGTGACTGAAATGACCGTTGACAGGCGTCGTTTTCCTTCTGTCATAGCGGCCGCTGACACAAAACCCTTTGAACCTGGCGGTCGTAGGGTTAAAATCCTTTTAACATGGCGTACGCCATGTGACTTTTCACGAACCTGGCGGACGCCATAATCAAAGTTGGCGGCCACCATGTCCAAACGCACATAAGGGTCCTTGAGGCGCGCGGGATGGGTTCATTTCTCACATCCTTACTCTCTCTCTAGCCCCCAAACACTCTCAAACTCTCTCTCGCTATTTCTTGTTTCCACACTCTCTTTTGCTCTTTCTTGCTTCCTTCGCAGGATGTTTACCCTTCTCTTCGTGATCCCATTCCTTTTCATGGAGGGCCAGGGCCAGGGAGACGATAACTTAGGGGCACGGAAGGGTCCTGCTACTGCCTAGAGTTTCGCTATGGGGGCACTTAGGGATACGACTACTAGTCAGCCCGCCAACAGTGTTTCTGCTACGCAGCCTAGCTCCGCGATGGATGCTCTTTTTCATGAGGCAGAGCGTGCTTCCCGCCAGGCAGCTGAGGAGGAGGCACGGGTAGCCACTAGGCTCAGGCAGCTGCTGCTGCTGAGGCTGCGATGGCCGACTTTCTAGATCTAGATGCTGGAGAGGGTCACCCAGCACCTTTTGACCCACAAACCTACGATCCGATCCCTCATCGCATAGTATCCCGTGGGATGAGACAGTACGATCCTCCTACGGATTCCATTGCTGTTGGCGTGTTACTGAGGGAGCCCGATCATCACATTTCTCGTTAGCGACCTTCAGTACGCTCTCTATCCTTATTATTTTAATTCCAAAGCATGTTTATATCTCAAACATAAACGCATGCATATGACCCCCATATGATGTGATTTGAGATGATGATGATGATTGATGATTTATTTTGATGTTTTGAATGGTTTTAATGATGTGGATGATGATTTAATGGGATTTGATCTTAGCTTATGTACCTATGCAATGGAGATTAAAATAGTAGGGACAACTAGAGTTTGAACAAACAAAGGAATGGGCAAAAGCTTAGTTTTATTGTTTTTTTGGAAACACGTTTTGTTATTTTTGGGGCATAAAAATTTAAATGCGTAATTTTTATCCAAAAATTCTAAATTTAGAGGCAATTTTGTCAAAAATTTCTAAAGTTTGAGGCAAATTTGTCACTGACTCTAGAAGCTTAAATGACATTTTTCAAAAAGTCTTAGAGAATTAAAATTTTCAAAAATCCCAGAAAACTTAAAAAATCTTGTTATTTTTTAAAAATCCTAGAAATTTGGGGAGCAAATTTTTAGAAAATATTAGAAAAACCTAAGATTTTGAGGAATTTTTAGAAAATGTTAAAAAAACCTAGGATTTTGAGGAATTTTTTATTTATTTATTTTATTTTATTTTTTTTATATTTATTTTTTTGTTTGTTAAGTTTAACACGAGATGATAGAGGTTTGCCTGGCATACCAGGGTTCGGAGTTTCTAGCTTTTAACTAGAATGTGCGAATTTGAAGGATTGCCACTTACACACGGATCTAGGGGCAGGGTGCCTAGTTTCATAGGGTTTGAAAAAAATCGAAAGGCCGTCATTTACACATGAACCTGGGGTTAGGGTGCCTAGTTTCCTAGGGTTTGGCCTTCTGCATTTTGCCTACTTGATCTGTTTTTGATATATTTTGTATCTGTCTTCTCTTTACAAGCTGGTCACTATGTTAGAGATTTCAGAGGATCTACCTCATGAGAGGTGTTGGAGTGGTATGATGCCCTCCCCGCTCCTAGCCGGGCCATTATTGATGCTTCCGGCTTTGCTCGATTCATACCCCTGCTAAGTAGGACGAACAATGACCGGGTCTGGTTGACAGCCTTGGCTGAGCGGTGGTGGGATACCACCAACACTTTCCACTTCACCACCTTCGAGGCTACTTTCACGCCTCTAGATTTTGCCCTGATTATCGGCATTCGGGTTGGTGGAGCGCACATTCCCTTCGATCCTTCCATAGCTTGGTCTGCCGACGTGTTGCAGTATTTCCTTAGAGCCATCCCTGCACAGATAGACAGAGACCGGGTTCGATACACCTGGTTCTTTGAGCCCCGCCACTTCGAGTGGGTTGCCTGGGGCTTTTTGATGTATATGTTTGGTGCCTCTCTATTTTCGAGCAGGGAGAATACAATTCATCTGCATTACCTCGGTGCTCTTGCTCATTTGGATCGGGTTGCTTCATTTGAATGGGGAGGAGCTGCTCTGGCCACCTTCTATAGGTTCATACAGACACTGACCCAGTTCCCCCAAGAGCTTAATATGAGGGGATACCTGTGGGTCTGGGAGGAATGATTTAGCCTTCTGTTCATCTTTCTTTATTTGTCGTTATGCATTACTTGCTGGCTGACATCTTTTCCTTTGCAGTTGTGAACTTATGAGTTCCTCGGCCTTCAAGTCCTGGCGAACTCGTCGGTAGATCCTCTAGTCATTCCCCAAGCAGCCCGATGGTCCCGAGGGCTGAAGGAGAAGAAGGCTGGGGAAAGGACATCGATCGATTTCGGGTCTCATTGGATCGGCTGACTCCCAGGCAGGTATCATTTTTACGGTTTACTGCGCTGCTCTCTGTATTGTATATTAATCACTGTTTTTGTTCACTGCACTGTACACCGATCACTATTTTTGTTCACTGCACTGTCCTGCATACTGATCATTCGTTGAGCACTGTACTGTATTTTGAATCACTGCAGGTCCACTGGGACGTTTGGAGGGGAGTAGAGGACTGGGCCGGTGCAGATTTGATGCGTAGCTGGGATATCGCTTCTATGCGGATCCTGCTGGAGGGCCCATTCGGTAGGGAGTACTATCTTAGCGAGCGAGTAATTCGCCAGTCGCTCGGCCTTGATCACTTCAGGATACCGGTGGTTCCTCCAGTCCGTATGCGCCGAACTGATCATTTAGGCCTCGTTAACTTGTTGCTGGAGACGGTGGGGACCCCAGCTTTGGAGCTATTGGTGGCGGAGGGGGACTATGCTGCCTGGGCCTGGGCACACCTGATGGGTCCTCTAGGTCCTGGCCCAATTTCCCCTGGTGGTAGGAGGAGAGGACGAGCACCGGAGGTAGCCGATGCCGGTGCTGCCGCTGGAGCCGCTGCTGCTGTTGGCGCTGGTCCTGCTGCTGCTGGTTCGGCTAGTGGGGCTAGGGCTGGGAGTGTCGAGAACCCCTGGACCGTATCTTCCTTCGTGGATGGGTATCCTTTTGACATTCCTATTCCGGTTCCTCCAGTTCCAGAGTTCCAGCCAGTACATGCGCAGGTTTGTTCTTTTGCGTTACCTCATTTTTTGTATTTTCTTTATTTGTAGACTGCTCAGTTTTGTATTATTTTTCCACAGATGGATCAGGCTTGGCTGGATGGTATCATGCTGGTGATGAGCGGCCTGCGGACCCTTGTCCGCCGCAGGATGCTGCTTCGCGTGCAGCTGGGATTCCTTTTGTTCCTCGGCCGGTGAGTGCTTGTCTTTTGATTTCTTTGCTTTCCTTTATACTGTTTCCTTATTTTCTTGTCTCTTTTGAAAGCCTCCTGTAGCTACTACTGTTCCGCCACCTGCTCCTGCTCCTGTCCCGGTTCCAGTCCCTGCTTAAGGCCGTGGATCCCGCGCATCTTCCCAGGCCCGCTCCAGAGGATCTGTCTCATCTTCTTGGAGTCGATCCAGAGTTGTACCTTCTTCCTCTGGCAGTGATGATGGGGATGACTTTGACAAACTTTTCGAGGACGATGGTTCGGAGGAGACCGGCCTTTCCCGCAAAGTTCGCTCGAGGCATACCTGAGAGAGAGCTTCCCCTCCCCCTAGTTTTGTTTATTTCCTAACACATTACTTTTGATGGGCCTGCGTGCCCCAGCTGTTTGACATATTTTTATACATTTAATTGATCCATGGGCCTGCGTACCCCAGTCTACTGTTTATTAGGCCTGGGTGACCCAGCTTATATTCTGATACACTATTATTGCATTTTGGACCTTCGTCCCACTTTACTGCTTTATGGTATCTGCTGTGTGATTCTCTCTTATTTACTGCTCAAACTGTCTTGTATGTGCAACGTGAACGTCAACATTTTACATAATTCATAGAAATAACAAATTGACTATACCCGCCATATTCCAACATGGCGACTGCCACAATCAACATGGCGGTTTCCACTTCAACATGGCGGTCGCCACCTCCAACATGGCAGCCGCCTGGTCAAAGCGATGATGTCACTGTACTGTGTTTTTCCAAGTTGGCAGCCGCTTGCTTCAAGCTGGTGGCCGCCACAACGAGTGTGCCTTTTGCTGATTTTTTTTTTATTTTCCCGCTTTTTCCTGCCTTATAGATACAGCCCCAGAGGCTTCCTTTTCTATTGCTTACTCTCAGATGGCTACCCCACTTTCTTCATGGATTGAGGCATTCTCCCACATCGAGCGTCTGAACTTTGTCCCATTTGGCCTTAACGCCCTTTTCTCCTTAAGGACTGTGAAGATTAACAGACCCTTACTGATGGCTGCTGCACAAATGTGGAATTCGCAGTCTCACATCTTTCGATTTGGCTATGAAGAATCATGCCCCACTGTGGAGGAGTTTGCTGCCATCTTGGATTTGACTCCACAGAGTTTTGTTGTCGTTGCTACTCCTTTTCTCTCAGCTCGGTAGCAGGTGATGCAACTCTGCGATTTGTCTAAAATGGAGGCTACCCGACTGACCTCGGGTGACTGTCTTGACATTTTGTGGCTAATTGAGAGGTTTCACTCTACTGGTGACCTCAGCGATCTCGACTTTCAGTTGCGGTGTCGTTATGCACTCTGCTTCTGCCTTCTGGCCCAGTATCTCCTTGTCCCTCCTGATGGGCGGGTTAGTTGTGTCCTGGTCGACATTGCTAGCCAAATGTGGATGGGGAAAGACTTCGTGCCCCTAGTTTTGGCTGAGACACTGCTAGGCTTGGATGCTGTTCATCGTGGCGAAATCACTACCTTTATTGGCAGCCCTTTACTTCTCCAGGTGATCTTAGCATCTTTCTTTGTATCAAGTTCTCTGTTACGCTGAAAAAGCCTCTCTTATTGTTTTAACTCTTGCTACAGATCTGGCTGATGGAGAAGGTGAACCTTATACAGAAACCTCCCACTGATAGACATAATGCCGCTGCTTTCCCTTTCTGTCCGCGTAATCAGATATGTGATACTGAGGCATCTTGACGATAATATCTTTGCTCTCTGACTGGTTCAGACATTACCTGGCAGTGCCCTTGGTGGTGGATTCCTACTACGACTCTGACCACTATAGATCACCCTAGCATTCTGCTGATTGGTCTGCGTCACTTTTTACTACCCTCACAGGATCATGCGGCAGTTCGGGCGAAGTCAGATCGTATTTCCCAGTATTCGAGGTCGTTTATTTTCTTCTGCACTGCGGGCTCCTTTTTGGCACAGTATCGAGATGCCTGGCCATCTCGCTCATTGATGGAGATGCACGAGTTGCAGTGTCCTGATCTTTCTACTGAATACGAGATATGGTTGACACAAGATAGGGAAAAGAAAGATAGAGAAGAGGGAAAACAAGCAGCGAAAAGGAGAAGAGTTTGAGGATCTCTGCCTTATTTCGAAAAATTTCACAGCTTTCTTTCTCTCTTTTTTTTAAAAATTTTTTTAAATTTTTTTATAGAGTTTCGGACTTGTGTGCTCTCCTTTTATTTAAGAACTTTGTAGTCTTATATGAAGTAATGAATAACTCCCACTTTGTGTTTAAGATGATTTAAATTTATCCAAAACTTGAATGTCTTTATTATCAAAATTCAAAAATTAATTTGCATTGATCTCACTCAGATTCAAAGATGGTTAAAAACAAAGAAAGTGGCTGGACTTCTTAAAGAAGTTGCCTACGTATCCCAAAAAGATGGAATCAGGCCTTAACGTAATTCGGGCTCGATTTTCTCTTGAGTATTGACACTCTCCTTTTGTAATACCCTAACTTTTGCCAAGGTTGCCCTTTCGGGTTTTCGACCTTGTGAGCTGCTCTAACTTTTGCCTGAATTGCCATTTCGATTTTCAAAGTAGCAAGCTTCTATTTATCTTTATTTTTACCTGGGAGATAGTATTTTTTGAGTTGATCAAGGTTAACTAGAGTGGAGAATACATTGTCATCCAAATTCATGAAAGTGACTGCACCACCGGTCATAATGATTTTGATAATAAACGGCCCCGACTAGTTTGGCTTGAACTTGCCCCTCGGGTCAAAGATAGGAGCTCTAATTTCTTTGAGAACCAAATCTCTTTCTCTGAGGTCCCGAGTCTTGACCTTCTTATTGAATTCCCAAGCTATCCTCCTTTAGTAACCTTGTATATGAAATAGGGCTTACAGTCTTCTTTCATCAAACAAAAGTAACTTTTCTATCCGGTTCCTCTGCCATTCTGCTTATGAGATATTAGCCTCGGCCACTACTCTTAATAAAGGGATTTTCACCTTGATGGGAGTACGGTTTCCATCCTATACACTAGAGAGTATGGTGTAGTTCCGATTGAAGTTCTCATCGACATTCGGTATCCCCAGAGTGCAAATGATAGATATTTCAGCCAGTCTTTGTGTGAGTTGATTGTCTTTTGCAGAATTTTCTTGATATTCTTATTTGCTGCTTCGACTGTTCCATTGGTCTGTGGTCAATATGGTGAGGACTTATGAGCCATTATCCAGTATTCCTTAAAAAGATCCAGAACCTCTCTTTGAAAATGTGAGCCATTATTCGAGATAATTTCATGCGGTACCCCGTATCGGCAAATGATGTTTTGCTCGATAAACTTAGCGACATGGGAGGCCTTCAATATTGAGTAAGAAGCTGCTTCCACCCACTTAGTGAAATAATCAATGGCCACTAAGATAAACTCATGTCCATTGGATGCCTTCGGGGTTACTCTGCCAATTACGTCAATACCCCATACTGAGAACTGCCATGGTGACGTCAGATAATACAGCTGAGACGGGAAAATGTGCATGAGGTGTGCCTGAATCTGACACTTATGACACCTCTGCACAAATTGAATACAATCTGTTTCCATTATCATCCAAAAGTACCCTTGTCATTGGAACTTCTTGGCTAACATATTTTCGCTCATATGTGGCTCACAAACTCCTGCGTGAATTCCCTTCATCAGTTCTTGCCCTTCTTCATTGTTTACGCACAGCTTGTTGACCCCAGAATGTCCTCGTTTGTATAGTCTACCACCACAAATGACAAACTGTGCAGACAGTCGTCGTATCGCCCGTTTGTCCTTTTTACAGGAAAACTTGGAATATTCTTCTTTCTCTATGAAGTTTTGAATGTCAAAGTACCATGGAAGTCCGTCAGTGCTTTCTTCGATAGCGGTTATCATCTCATATGCCGGCTTCCTTTTTTGCTCAATTATCAAAGGTCTCATCCGAACTCCGGGTGGTATGTCAATCATGGATGCTAGGGTTGTCAGTGCATCGGCAAACTTGTTCTGCAGTCTCGGCACATGAGTGAAGATTACTAATTCAAAGCACGGTATTAGCCTTTTCAGCTCTTGATGGTAGAGAATTAAGATTACATCCCTAACCTTCCATTCTCCTCTTGCTTGCGAAACTACCAATGTTGAGTCTTCAATGACTTCCAATTTCCTTGCCCCTAATTCTAAGGCTGCCTCAAATCCTGCTAAACATGCTTCATACTCAGCCTGATTGTTGGTGACTTCAAAATTGAGTTTTAGGGACAACGAAACATGTGAATCAT
>JAOTRH010173817.1:0-12290 GCA_034768845.1 Heliamphora exappendiculata | reverse complement strand
AAACTCTACTAGTATCCAGCACAACATTTTCCAGGATTTACCAAATCTCCTGAACTCTGGAGATTTACTAGTAATGAATAATACACAAGTTATCTCAGCACGACTGTATGGACGAAAGTCCACAGGTGCAGAGATAGAAGTACTGCTCCTAGAGGAGCAGCAGCACAACTGTTGGTTAGCCTTAGTCAAACCCGGAAAACGCTTCAAAGCCGGAACAAAACTGATTTTTGAAGCCACCAAGGAAGTGAAAGACGATAACTCTTCTTTCTCCCTCCCTCCCTCCATTGTTCACTTTATAAAACTAGGAAATTTCTCACTAATTATAATTTAAGTTTCTTTGATGGGCAATGTGTATGGTGGTTTGATTTGGGTTATGAGTGGTTATTAACTACTTAATCTTCCCGCAAAAACCGTTTGTTATAGTTTTAGGGCTTTCATCATCCAGCCTGGCTTTTAGACATTATTTGTCTTCTGATTTCATCCAGATTTAGTACATATTAATGAATTGGGTTGTGTAGATGTATATTGCCGTTAGAATTCCTCTTCAAACTGTGAGGGCTCCCCATTTGAGATTTGAGATTTGAACTGAAGAACAAAAGCATAGGAAAATTTGATTATCCGCCACTAAAATGAAAATGCGAGGGAAGAGGAGATCTAGCTGCTAATTATTCATTTTGCTATTTGTGTCAGATTGTGATCCTGCAGCTGGAACAACTCTTGAATTTTAGCTTGTAACTTTCCGTCCTTCGCAATAAATGACAAAACTCTCTCAGCATAGCTGGTATAAAAGCAGCTGACCTTTCTATTATAGGTTAGAAAGGGTGATTCTAAGTACACCATAAAAATTATTGAGTACACATGCCTATTAAATACGTTGAAAATTTTCTTTACTTTCTACACTCATCTCGATATCCGAAATATCCTTTTTCCAAATCTCTCAAATCTTAATCCTTTGTACCCCACCATTCCACCGCCATCCACTACCTTTGGCAGTCCTAACCCTAACCACCATTCCCTCCGCGACCTTTCCTTGAACTAGTTCCTGCTACCCCCTTCTCCCTCCAATGCTCGTCTCCGCTTCCTCTCCCTCTCCCTCTCCTTCCCTTGAACTAGTTCTCAAGCAATAGGTGTTTTACAACCTAGTGTCGAACCAATGAAGGTTGTTAGGGATCTAGCACCGGACCAATAACGGGTGTTTGGTGACCTAGTGCCGTTTGATTTCCAGTTGTTCAATCATAATAATTTGAACAAAGTCATTTGTTTAACATGAACAATGGCTGGAGGCAGTGAGGGGAGCGGGCCACTAGGGTTTTGAGGGGAGGGATGGGGTGGCGCCTAGAATTTTGAGGAGAAGGCGTGGCCAGGTTGGCTGGAGTGGCGGTGGAAGAGGGGAGCAGTAATGGGAGAGGAAAAAGAGAGGTAGCAGTAGGCGGTGGCGTCAGAGGAAGATGGGTGCGATTTCAGGGTTTAAAGATTAAAGATTAATTTGATAACTTGAATGAGGAATAAAGTTGTAATAGTTTTTATTTTTTTTAATTTGGTCTAATGCAACGTGGTGTGTATTTAGAAATCACCCCGGTTAGAAATTGTTGACAATTGTCTTCGTGCATGCACATAATTGGTACTTTTTTAACCATAGTAAATCTATCATCCAACTTCTCTCCTAGGATTGGACGAGTCCAGACTAGCACATTTTAGACCTGAAATTGATTCAATTCGATAATTTGAATTATTTATTTTATTATTTTTAATGTGATGACTTATTTATATAAAAAAATTTAAGTTGATTGAATATCATTTAAGTGTATGAACAAACCACTTTTGTATTAAACATGAATAAATGGTATATTCAATCAATTTGATATTTTATGCATCAATAATTTATACATTAAAAACAATAATATAAATGGCTTAACTCATTAAAATAAATCCATTTTGAATCCAAAATAGTCCAGGTGGGCCAGCCCAGTCCAATAATGAACCGGAGATGCTGCTTCCTAGATCTATTGGCCGAATCCTTCCAAAGTTCCAAAGGCTCCAATGTGCCTAATAGTCCCCTGTCAGAATTCTTCCAGAGATGTTAATCTTTATCTTCCTTTAAACAGATCGCCAGCAAGAAATTAAAGGCTAACACGGGCCTATTACGCACATTGGAAGAGGATCATACTTGGTGAAATGAGTATATCAAAATCAGCAAAGAGCCTTCGAACCTGCAGAATGCATGCAAACAAAATCACAACGAATAAACTGTTGCGGACCAGAATCAGGTTTCACATTTTCAAATAGTGATGAAATCCTTATTGCGACCGCTGGTAACAACTACACAATGGTGGAGACTATGCAAGACCGTGGCCATGATTATATCAATCTGAAGGACTCTACATACCGCCAAATTGAAAGAAAGACATATATACCGTATCGACATCTATCACACCATGTTTGCATGAAATCTAACCTATGTGAAAAACCAGAGTTTATCATACAGGTATTACTTCCCCCCACCCACCATACTCGGGCCCGGGGTTCCTGATAAGCTAGAAGATGTACTGCTCTTCATCTTAAACCTCCCATCTCCATTGCCAAGAACATTAAGATCTTCAAACAATCTGTACGAGGGAACAAAGGGTTTCTGTCCTGGTGCAGGGGCAGTAGTCCTAGGGCTGGAACTCACACTTGGCTCTCCATTCATGGGTGATCCATTGATTCCTCTTGCAGGGAACGAGTTGAAGCTCTGCAATGGTCTGGCCCCTTGCATGGATGTATAAGACACAGGAGTCCTGGCCTGTGGTGTTGAAAACGTGTAAGGTGTTGACAAATGGTTCTGGTTGCTTAAATAACCAGGAGTCGGTGCCCATGGAGGAGGAGGATAGCCTAATGAGTTATGAGGATATTGTAATTGATTTTGAGGCTGTAGTGGTTGGGATTGGGGTTGAAACTGGGTGTGAGGCCTAGCCTGGGGTTGTGGCTGGGGCTGGGGCTGTGCCCACGGCACAACATAACTGTTGTTGAAGGGTACTTGTCCCGGGTTTTCAGGATAAGCCTGAGAAGCATAGGGATACCCTTGTGTGGTTGGGGAAACGGATGCCTGATTAATGTCCTGAGATGAGGCTACTGGAGTGTGAGGGCTTTGAGGAGAGACTGTAGTGGTTGTCAAGGCCAGACTCAAAAGGTCTATCATATCCTGCTCTTTTGTGGTTCTAACCGGTGCAGGAGGATTGGGCAGGGCTAATGCATTGGTTGGGACAAGAGCTGATGTTGCTGATATGGATGATGCTGCATTGTTGCTAGCATTCACTGATGTAATACTTTGACTAGTACTGGCAGATGTGTCTTGAGAAGTAGTTGACTGCGTTTTGGAATGCCTGCATTCATAAACCATGAAATATATCAATTAGGAAGCAGAGCGCAGCAGATACAGCATGAATTCCAGCAGATCGTCTCTAGATTAAGAGAAAAAAAGGGTCAACAAATTCCTTAACAGATAAAATGGTGGGGACTCCAGTAACCAACAGATAAATGAGTAAAAAGAAACCTTCGAGCTAACTGTGCAAAGTCATCTTCCTCGTCTTCCTCTTCTTCAATCTGGCCTTCGATTGAGGTAACAAATGGTGCAGAGGGGTTAGCATTTGTTGTTTGGTTGAATTCTTTAACATCTGTAGGTTTCGGGCTGGAGTAGTGTGGAGCAGATGATCGGGGATTGAAATTTATCACTTGAGTCGGCAAGGGGGAACCAGAAGCTATAGCATCGTGTTTTGCGAGCACATTCTGCAGGCTATCATTTAATTCAAGACCCTGACCAAGAAGTTCTTCATCCCTGCCACAACCCCAGCCACAACCCCAAATACACATAAGAATCCATTACACAACGTTGCCCAATAGGATGAATGGATGCACAAGGAAACATTGTTGAAGATTTAAGAAATGGCTGGATGATCAAGACAAAGGTCAGAGAACATACCCAGTTGTAGTCAACATCTGCATCAGCTTCTTTTGGTTGGAACGACACTGGTTGACAAGATCAACTATCACTTCATCTTTTACAGACTACGAACACAAAAGAAACACGTGAGACTTTATCAGTAAGCTCGCATGGAGAGTAAAAGAGACTTTTGTACTTACTGCACGGTCACTTGGATTCACAGCTTGCAACATGTCAGCTAAGAGATCCAGAACAATCCGCATGGAATTTATGCTTGACAAACTGGGTGAGAAAAAGAAAATAAATCACAAGCTACAAATAGCATAAGACAGTAAGACAGAATTATTTGCATGTGCAACCAAAGTCAAACCTTAAATTTTCTATCTCAGCTGCCATGGCTTCATCAAGCCTAGTTGTGGAATTGATTGGCATTCCGTAACCTGCATGAGCATGTCTCAGAGTTGACTGGGCAACAGGTGGTGTAAATATTGGAGCTGCATCTAATGAGCGCTGGGGAAACACTACTCCGAAACGCTGTCACAAGTACAACACCATAGTTATCAGAATCTATGATTCGCGATCCAGTTCACGATTCGATTCACGATTCATACATAAAAAAATGCAAATCTACGAGTGAATCTATTTTTTGATAAAATCGTAATGAATCTTACGATTTCCGGTTTGATTCATCACGATTATATCACAACATAGATTCAGTATTATGATTTATGGGATTCTTAAAATTATAGTAATCCAACAAATCTTAAACTCCTATTATCACTTTTGTTTCGTTTTGAAAATAATATATTATAACTTAGTGTGTTTATTATAAAAATAAAATATAACCATGCTTAATTTGTAGCTCATTTAGTGATTAGAGAATATAATAAAAATACATTCTTTCATGATTAAAAAAATGAAAATAACACTTTCAATAATTTTCTATTATTAGTTTAGTAAAACAATCATAATTTAATATGATACGTGTTAAAACAATTAAACTCAACGTACAATATGTTTTCTAAACCTTTTTTTTATTAGTAATACGCACAACGCGTTTGAAAGTGTACTATGCTCAATATAAAAAACTCTCTCTCTCTCTCTCTCTCTCTCTCTCCCTCCTGTTATTTCACTCTCTTTGAGATGTTAGTCCATTTTAAATTTCAAAGAAGAATATACTATGATTTTTAATAAATTTTATAGTAGCTTAGATTTGAACTAAAATCTCTTACGATAAAAGTAAATATCATGCTTATTAGATTATGTAATTAGGTTCTTATTGTAAAATTTGTGTCAATACTAATTTTATTTATTATTTTATTTATTTTATACATATGAAGTGTTTAACATCATATTTATAATTTATTCTGAATCTTACAATTCTCGATTCGGTTCGATTCACGATTCGTAAAATCAAAATTTTGATTCACGATTCGATTTCTAATTTAACAATTAAGTACAACACGAATATAAAGTATTATTTTCCAGACATCTACAATACTCATACTTTTACATTATTGAACCATTTTCTAATCTTATAATGGTACATACAAACTGTAGCATAGGAAGTTAAAACATGTCAGTTAATCGTTGATTCCAACGCAGCGATAACACTAAATTATCTAATAATATTTAGTCCTCTTGTATAGAATAAATATACTTTTTATGAGATTATTAGTTTAGTTCTCCTGAAGTCAACCCAGTTATATACAATGACATGTCATACATAGCTAGGGGTGTTCACGTTTCGGTTTAGTACGATTTTGAGCTAAATCTATAATCAGACCGTTTTGAATGGTTTCAAGAATTTTAAAACCTTAATTCGAACCGTGCGTACCATGAAATCAGACCGATCCAAACGAATAAAGAACGGTTCGATTCCGGTTTAAAACTGTAGTTCTAAGAAATATTTTGGTTATTTTTTTTATTCATTTGTTTGTCTATTATTTCTTTATATTATTTTATTTTATATTTTGTTTAGCACTTGATCATACGATTATAAATAAAAATATTCTCATATATACAAATTATATATTTTATTTTAGTTTTGTATTAATTATTTATAGCCTATGAATTATACATTATCACAATGTTACTAAAAAGAATAATAGAAAAATAAACTATAAACGAGAAAGACACAAAAAAGGAAGAAAAGAGGTCAAAAAAGAATTATAATTTTCAAGTTTTTTCTTTCTTTCCATATAATACATAATATAATATAAGGACACAAAAAAGGAAGAAAAGAGGTCAAAAAATAATTATAATTTTTAAGTTTTTTTTTTCTTTCCATATAATGCATAATATAATATTAGATATAACAAACTTAATAAAAGGGTTGGATCGATTTCATAAGGTTCACTAGAAGCTTAATCTGTAAACTGATTTGTAAGCCAAAGCATAATAAACTGTTCTCAATCACTTGGATACATAACCAACCTATCAACAAAAAAAATTGAACCAAATCATATGGTATGGATCTGTTTGGACCAGTTTACCGGTTTTTTGGAACACCCTATACATAGCCCACCACCCATTATGATATGCCATTCACTTGGGCACTTCATTATTTATCACGAATCATGATACCCAGGGAAACAAGTGAACTCCAGAAAAGTTGCAACAGACAATTTTCATGAAAATAATTATAATCTTAAAGTTTTTTTTTTCTTTTCATATAATACATAATATAATATAAATATAACAAAATTAATGAACGGGTTGGATCGGTTTCATATGGTTCAATAGAAACTTAATTTGTAAACCGAACCGTAATAAACGGTTCTCAATCAATTGGATACAGAACCAACCTGTCAACAAAAAAATTGAACCAAATCGTACAGTTTAGCTCTGTTTGGGCCGGTTTACCAGTTCTGCCGTTTTTTTGGAACACCCTATACATAGCCCACCACCCATTATGATATGCCGTTCACTTGGGCACTACATTCTTTATGACGAATCATGATACCCGAGGAAAGTGAACTCCAGAAAAGTTGCACAAGCAATTTTCACAACAAAGATCCAACAAGGAAAACAAAATCAAGTAAAGATAACAACCAAGTCAAAGGAATGCTTACTCTCAGATCCTCGTATGCCCAGTAATATTGTGGAAACTTTCCTCCAGGGCCACCCAATGCTTCTTGCCAAGAATCTAGGAGTACCAAGATTTTATCCCTCACATGCATATCTGTCTGCAAAGGATATCAAAATCATTTGTTTCTGAGGCAGTGTAGATGATTAGCTAGAACTACCCAATTGACAACCAAATGAGAATAACGAAAAGAAAACGCCTGGTTTCATGAGAAAAGCTAGTTTGGAAAAGCACTAAAAAGATGACATTACAAAGCACACAAAGATAATCTATGGCCAAACAATGATCAAAACAACAAAATGGTAAATACTAAGCATAACCGAAAAAATATTAGGATATTTCAGCCAAAGATCCAAAAAAATAAGTTTTAACGCGCAAGGTCCATAAATAAAAATTTTAATGCGCAATGTCCAATTGCGTAATTTCTCTCAAAAATACCCAGCAAACAGATAAATTATCTATTTTGCATAACAAATAGATAAATTTATCTGTTTAATATTCATCTGTTTAATATGCAAATAGATAAATTTATCTGTTTGCACATTTATGCATAATAAATAAATTTATTTGTTTGCTTATCAACACAAGTAATGCAAACAGATAAATTTATCTGTGTTATTTACACGTGCTTTCAATGAAAGACAGATAAATTTATTTGTGTTTTTTATACATGTTTTGAAAATGCACAGATAAATTTATCTGTGTTCTTTATACATGCTTACAATAAGAAAGATAAATTTATCTATTCAGTCATAACACTTTACACGTATTTTCAATAAGACAGATAAAGTTATGTGTTCTTTATATATGTTTTAAAAGGTACAAATAAATTTATCAGAACTCTTTATACGTGTGTTTACAATAAAATTGATAAATTTATCTGTAATCTTTATACGTGCTTACAATAAGACTTACAATAAGACAGATAAATTTATTTGTACTTATGGTATTTTTGTCCCAAAAAATCATGCACGCATCAATAGAAGACCTTGCGCGTTAAAATTTCTATGAGAATGAAACTTACTCATTAAAAAATATTATGCTAGATAAAAAATAGTAAATGGCCTATAAATTGGACTTTTCATCAATTTCTTGAAAATATTATGGATAGAGAATAGAAACACTAACATCAAGAATGAGAGCATTTGTTTCTAGCCAAGAAAAAAAATAAAATTAACATACAAAATAAAAGTGAACGTTAAAACAAAGATAAATAGGTAATTTCCAATTATCATGTGAAAATCTCAGATTTTGAGTACAAGCTCTATCAAAGGTTCATTTCGTTGAAAAGTAGCTCGCCAAGGAATCTATCAGTGATTCCTTTTGAGACTATTATAGTCATTGTAGTTGGGCTCTCTCTCTCTCTCTCCAAACCCAATTTACCTTGTTCAAAATGCCATGGCAGATCCACGGCATGCCAGTTTACTTTGGTCAGCAGAGCTTGGTATTGCCACCCTAACATAAAAATAATTACCGGAAACTTTTTTAAATAGCACAAAACAAATTGTTGAATAATTTGACATACATTATTGGACCCATTTTTTAACAGTTTAAACTTTTAGGACAACTGGTGACTTAACATGGTATCAGAACTCTAGTTCCAAGAGGTCTTAAATTCAAATATTGTGATATGTGTTTATTTTCCTGTTATGTTTATTATTGTGCAGTATATTCTTTGTGTTGTTACACATTCAATTCAGTTTGCTTGCATCTCGACGTGGAAGTCAAGATCGCACATGAAAGAGAGTATCGATTATCTTGACATATATTGTTCGGTCTATTTCCTAACAGTTTAAACTTTTGGGACAGTTGGTGACTTAACACAAACCACTTAAAAATATATAGGGATTGCTTGGGAAAATTTTTGCTACTAACTTTTAACTTCTTGCTACTGATTTTAACTATAAGCTACAATCTTTTTCAAACACCAACTTCTTTTGTTATAACTTTTAACTATTTTTTCTTCTATTGTAGTTACAAATTATAATTTTTACCAAACACTCATAACTTCTGCTACAAACTACAATCTATAAGTTACTAGTAGTAGCATTCCCAAACACCTCTATAATATTAATTTTCCCAACAGTCTAAATCCAAATGGATTCAATTGTATTGTTATCAAATATCTGAACTACTCATACAACCTGATGTTTGGCATTGGAGAGCAGATCATGTTCCTTCTCTCCACAATGACATGGATTAACATCAGACGACTATTGTAGCCATTAGAACTTGATTCCTATACTCCTTAAAGGCTTCACAGAATTTGCTTCAGAATTGATAGCTTCAGTTTATTGTTTCTAATGCACTGAAAAACTTGACAGATAAAATTTAGAAGGAAAAATAAATAGAACAAGAACTAGATTTGTTAAATCCATCCAATATAAATACTTGATTTCTAAATGAGATTTATCAAACAGAAAACGAGACACCTATTAGTTATTTGATTCAAATCATTGAATAGTGGAGAAGCATATATTAGGGAATGGTAGATAGTTCGGCAGGAACTCTGGCATAAACATTTTCTAATTAAGAAGTCACCGACATTGCCTTTGAAAGCTATTTTACTGGCTAAATCCACGATAGGGGGTGCAACAACCAAGTTGTTTATCATTACCACTAGCTCGGTTTGGTTAAGGCTAGTTCGAGTTCCGTTTGTTTAAACAATGAGTTGTTCATGACTTCAAATTAGGCTCATTTGTGAAATGAGATTAGCTGATATAAACTCGACTCGGCTGAGATAAGCTCATAAATAGTTTTCTTAATAACTCGTCTCGCCTCGACATAGGCTTGTTAAACTTGTTTAAGGGAATGTATAAATGCTGCTATATAATCTAGGTCCATAATAAGAAAATCAAATATAAGCCCAAGCTCAAGTTGGTTCATTTATGTCATTCAACTCGGGATCAAGTCAATTTCGAACATGATCACTTTTAAACGAGCCAAGCAAAGCAACCCAACTTTATTCGAGCTAGTGAAAACTCGATAGCTCGGTTCATTTGCACCCCATGAACACCATACCTACCAATTGAGTCAGTGTTTTTAGCCTACAAGTCTCATGAAGTCCCTCTAACTTGGGGTTTTATATCACAATATTAAAAAGTGTAACAGTTGCAGTCGCATCAGACTGGCATTAAGGAGTGTCGGTTATTTTTAAGAGGGTATTAGAAACAACATTTCAAGTACTAGTAAATGACATGAAATTCATTCTTAAGTATGTTATAACATCATACATAACAAATAGAATGCTTATAATGATATTTAATCAAACTTTTGACGCCTAAAACATATTTTATAAAGTGATATCAATTTTTAATAATTTTAAGACAAAAATAAAATAGTATATTTGTATGGTATGAAAATATCATTGTTTAGGATAATAAAAATACTAGCAAAGTAAATAAATCATAACAATAAAATAAACAAAAATTAAAATTTGTTGGTGTTTGTACAATGATACAATTACCATAACAATAGAAATTATAAATCAACAAAAAAAAGAGTTATAACACATGAAAAGGTTTAGTATGAAAGAAATGTAAAAAAATTTGATCGCCAATTTTTTTGTTAGCAACCGAACTAGTATTATCAAAAACTGGTATGTATCGGCTGATATGAAATATAACTAACTGGCAATATTTAGAACTTAGAATATATCTAAGTACAAATTATATAACATTTATGAAAACAACTTAGAGCTTGGTTTGGTAAAGTTGGCGTTTAGGCTATAAAAAAAAACCAAAAAAGCTTGTTTGCCTTAACCCAAAAAAAAGTCAAAATGTCAAATTTTTATCATTTTTTCCATATGCATCCCAATACTGGTATGAAAAGGCAAAATTCCCCCTTCACAAATTATAAGTCACTGTCGATACCCATAAATGAGGTTAATATCGCCATTTTAAAAGAAAAAACTATGAGTTAAAAAGATTTGGCAAAGGAGCATCTTTAAAAGCTACTAAAAAAGCAAATTTACCAAAAGATTCATCCTATGTTCCTCTTAACTTTTTGACTAAAAGGGAAAAATTATCAAAAAATCACAAGGCTTTGGGCTACCATTCAAGCCCTTAACGAAAAATGCTAGACATGCAGCACACGAAACAGCAAACGCACAAGAACAGCTTGTGAATATGTTATTCAGACACACTTACTCCACTAACAAACACTTTCTAAAAGGCATAGTAATCTCCCAATACCGCACGCAAAAACTACTAGCACACAACATAATTGGATCGTAAATACTAAATACAATGTAGCTACTGTTTACACTGTACAGACATCAAGCTACATGCCGCTGATTTGAGGCTAGGAAAGAACAATGCCTTAAATTGGAGGTTAAACCAAGTACTTATACAAGTCATTACTTTACTGTGTTCAAAAAACAACAAAAACATTTCACTGAGCAATAGATAAGCACACCAAAAAATGCAAATTCAACATCAAATGTAAGACAGGACAGAAGACACTAGACACAGCAAGTAAAACCAAAGTCAACTAGTGATTGATCATGCCTGGCACCATATGGATTGCAACAGATGGAATTACAATGAAGATTCAAAGAAATTATTGCAGTTAAACCTTCAAATTAGTGAATCAAACACCACCAAGCACCTTATCTTGAGAATATCCCAAACAGATGCTACAACGAAAACTTACCTTCTTCTTCACAATTTTGACCATCTCCTGCAGAATATTCCTCTCCGCAATTTGAGAATGCACATAATCACCACAGTTCTTTACCATTGTCTCCAGAAGCTACCAATATGCAACATACTTAGTGCATTAGAAAGACAAGTTCAAGCACTGTATTCTCCTAAATTTGCAAACAAATAACACTATCACAAATACAGAGGCTGCAAAGTCAAACATATCAACCTCTAGTTGATCTTGACTAAACAAACTGATGTACTAATAAAATATAACAGAAAAGATCCAAGAAAAATTACCGTCAAGGCAAGTAGTTGAACTCTAGGATTCTTGTGCTGCAACCTTTTCTTCACAGCTTTAACAACATCTTTTGCCTCCCTGAGCAATTTAACAAAACACTTAAAACCACCGCAAATTTTACACTATCAACTTCCACAAAGCAATAAACTAACTGAAACTCAGTAAAACCTCAGAATCCATAATAGACTTTAATCCCCTGCCCTCTTGTATTTGACATGATAACAAAGCATAAAGATTAGAGATTGGATTCAGTAATAGCATGATAAACCTAGGAAAATTTAATCCCCTGCCCCCTTATATGATTTGACATGATAACAAAGCATAAAGATACAAGCACTG
>JAOTRH010173806.1:0-12290 GCA_034768845.1 Heliamphora exappendiculata | reverse complement strand
TGAAAGTTAATTAAAGATGTATTTTCTGGATCCCCGAGCATGGATTTATATTGGCGTTGGAAATTCTCCCAACATCATTTACCGCAATCAAATATACTGTCAGCTTGTTTCATGAAGTGTTAATATTTTAGAGTGATTTGTTAAAGTTATAATTAATATTTGTTTTACAAATTCTCATAATATAGGTGTATCACAATAAGTAAATATATACTCTTTTTGTGGTTGAGTTTCTTGTGAATTAAGAATATAACTAGTATCAGCATATCTAGTTAAATAGTATAGTTATAAAATAGTATGACTAAAAGAAATATCCAATGAAAGTTTCATATTTTTCATGAAGTGCTAATTATATTCCCAATTTTGTTGTTTCTTGAAGATACCGTCATATGTGTTTAATTTTATTTTAATGTCTTTAAGGCGGTGTAAAACTATATCTTACTAACAAATTGACAAAAAATATTATATCAAGTCTTACGCAATTTACAAGATACATAAGAAAAATAATTGCATTTGGATATAGTACTCCATGACTAAAAGGTGCTTTATCATTTTTTTGAGGACAAAAATAATGTTAGAAAAATAATAATAGATAATAATCTATTTGTCATAAACAATCTGTGGATTAATGAAGCAGAAAATAAAAATTGAAAATAAAATAGTAATGGAGATTAAGCAGAAAAGGAAAAAATAAATTTGATGGAAAAAGTAAAAAAATAATCGAAAAACAGTAAAGCTAAAACTGAAAAAAAGTAAAACAGTAACTATATGTGAACAAAATGCAAAAAGAAGAATTTGTAAATACTGTAATTAAAAAACCTAAAACAGTAAACGATTAACCGAGACTCATGTTTGACACGATCTCCTTAAGACGAAATTGCCCTCTTATGGTGCTTCGAGTTCACGGCAAACGTCTCCCAAGATACAACGATTGGCGAGGAACAGAAGCAGCACAGCAATCTGTTACTCCGGCGAATCGAAACTGAGTTCGAACTCTCTCTTTGAACTTGGGAATGCAGACTATGAAGAACAACAGAAGCAAAAGAGAGAAGGGAAGGATTTCTATATTTTCAGTCATACAAACCGGGTAAAGAACAGCCTTTTAAATAGGCTTCACTGGTGGCTGTTCAGTCAAATCGAACAGTCATGGAACCGGTTCAGCCTGGTGGTTGGACCGCCCAATAGGCGTGAACTCGTTCCGAACCGACTCAACTGTTCAAACTCCAATGGCTCCGAACCGAAGCCTCTAATGGTTCAGTAACAGTAACGGTAACGGCAACGATAACTTTAAATTTAAATAATTAATATTTAAATTCAAAATTTTAAATAAATAAATTTTCAGGAAAAAGATAAGGATTGATCCGCCCTGGCCCACAACCCGCAACCCACGGACCCGGAGCCCGGCCAGTTAGCGGCGGCGCGCGCATGATTCAATGGACCAAGTTGAATTTTGTCCATAACTCCTCCCCCAACAAAAGTTGGGATGACCCAAAGGGTCAATCTTTTATCTCCAACTTAAGTTTTATAAGCTACCATAAACTTTTATCCCAAATCAATGTGAGACAAAGTTATTCACCTTCAAGTTACCTTCATTTTTTCTAACTTTCAAGGCTCACTTTTGGAGTCAATTTCTCATTCACCTGTTATCGGTTTTAAACGCCATAAAAATCATGATAAACTACTCATGCAGATGAACATATTAAGATTTGGAATCATAAAAAAAGACTAATTCAATCTAAAATTATTTAACTTCAAAGTTAGCTAAAACCATATTCAAAAAAGTTCAAAACTCATATATTTTCCAACAAATAATCCTTCTTTATATCATGTATGAAAAATGATTTTTCTTTAAGAAAAGTTTGAATTTGATTTACACTAATCGATATAAAGCAAAGTAACCACACAACTAAACCAACACAACAGAGACGGCATATGATTTTAACGTGAAAAATCACAACAAAGGTAAAATCATGGAACTTATCCAAATAAAAAATAAACAAGCACTAATAAAAATGTTTAGTTACAAGAGTTCTTATTACCCACAATTGAATCCACTACTTATAGAAGTAATCCAACCCTTGCCAAATCCATTAACACTAAACCTTGCTTGTTTACCATTGGAATCATCCGCCAGCCTTCGCCACTTGATATCCACTCAAGTTCTAAACACGAGACAAAAGAAATAGCACTTGATGATCTTGTGAGGCTCTTGAAAGGTCAATAATTCATTCAGATAAATTTAACTATAAAAATTTTAAACTAAAAAACAAACATTAGTTTAGAAAAGACAAATAATGCTTTTTAGCCAAAATACAACTTATTTTTATTTTTAGTAAATATTTTTGAACATTGGTAAAAAAACATTTTTTAGATTTCTCAAAACAAGAAGAATCAAAGGAGTAGAAAATTTTATTAAAAAAAATTTAGGAAAAAAAAGGCTATTTGAAAAAAGTCTTTCTAGGCATTCATACAAGATGACCAGAAGTTATCAGAGATGATCAAATTGTCACACAAAACCAATGAGAGATATCATAGATGATTGAACTACCGGATTGGCGAATTAAGATTTTCTTTTTTTATAGCTTTTTTTGTGTTTTAACTAAAAAGTTAAAATAAATGGATAATTAATTCAGGGTCCCATTTTGGAGACTTATATTCCATTAGATCTTAAGTACTTTTTCAATATTTTACGAAATTTTATTTTTAAAATTTATTAATTATTCATGACAAAAATACCTCTCTCCATACTGTACACCCTCGACACCATCTCCGTCTTAAGAGACCTCAGCGGCAACCATTCTCTATACACGACGAAGGAGATTGATGGCACTGGCGACAAAGCTAAATACACATCAGTGCTTTGCTAACCTGGTTCATTCTAAATACACGGGTGTTGTCTTCTACAACCTCTCCAACATGAGGTCTCTTTCTAAAAAGCATAAAGTGCATCAATTTAGAGTTGAAAAATATTAGATCACGGTGCATGTTAGATCATGACCAAATCTCTCTCTCTCTCTCTATCTCTGTGTTTTTATGTGTTCCGATTAAAGTTTGCACACAAGGTACTTGATGAAATGTGTGAATGAGTCAAACCAGTGGATGTTAGATATTTGGTAGTTAAACGATGTGAGACATTTACACAAAATGTCTCATTTGTCAAGTATGTAGGCTAAATGTCTCATTTGTAAGCAAAATGTCTCATGTGCACAAAATGTCTCATTTGCCAAATTCGTAGGCTAAATGTCTCATTTCTAAGCAATATGTCTCATTTTATTAATGAGACATTTATGTAGTCATGTATTGATAATGAGACATTTGGCGCGGTACGAATTGAGTAAAAATTCATTAACCAAATCATTTATGGCGGTAAAAATTTTTTTAATCCATCACCGAACCACCCACTTTATAAAATTGACGGATTAGTTGTTTTTTTTGTGATTTTGCAATGACAAATTGAGCGAATTGACGGTTTTAAAATAAAATAAATATTTTATTAAAATATCAATTAAACCGAGATCAAAATAAAAACTACATTAGTTTAAACAAAATATTCATGTAAAGATTCAAAAAAAGATTACAACAATACATTTGAGTACTAACAAAAATAAACATGTTACATTCATGATATAAGGTAATAAACACCAAATAAAAGATAAAAAAAATAAACATAGGTTAGTGGCTCACGAAGCCACTGACTCACTGTTATAAAAAATTAAAAATCAAAAATATTTTAGAATTAAAAAAATTAGAAAGATATTTTGGTGTGAGATGTTGAGACTTATAATTTTAAATTTTTACTTTTCTATTTATGCCTTACGAATTAATGATTAAATTAGAAGTTATGAGTTATAAATTAATAATAAAATAAAAAATAATTAAGTAATAAGTATTATATGCAGGCGGGTCGGGTGAATAGCGAGTGGAAGTGATTGAAATTGTCACTATCAACCGACCCGTGTGATCTCTTTCTCAACCGTCCAATTTGTCTTACCCTTTGTTTTAATTTGCTTGGGTTGATGCAGTGCGGGCGAATGCGGGGTAGTTGGGCGGGCTGAACGAATTTTTGAACAATCCTAATTTGTTCATCTCGTAGGCTAAATGTCTCATTTGTCAAGTTTATAGAAAAAATGTCTCATTTGTCAAGTTTGTAGGCTAAATGCCTCACTTGTCAAGTTTATAATTGTTAACCCAATGGCTTTTTTATTTATATTTTGATGATTTTAATAAATTTTTTTTCAAGTAAAATTGATTTAAAAAGATATTGTCCATTATTTCTAAAAAGGTAGTATTTACACTAATTGATAAATGAGTTGACACGTTTAACCATATGAGATAACTCATCTCTCAAATGAATTAACACTTAAGTATTTTTGTCAAATTTTTTTTGTGTTAATCCAAATTCATATTTGAGACAACACCTTAAGGTAGAGAATGCTTGAATCTTTTAAGTATGCTGACACCTTTGAACAATTGAATCAACACCTTAGCATGCTTATCTAAGATGCTTCAGATATTCCAATTTGAGTCGATACAAATTGAATTTTGAGTCTACACAAAAGAACCGAGGCTATCTGCAGAATTTCGTGTCGACACCAAAACAAAATTGAGTCGACACAAATCTACCGAGATTGCCTGTAAATTTTTGAGTCGATACCAAAGCCAAAATGAGTCGACACAAAATTAATGAGAATTTCTGTACTTTTTAGTGTCGACACTAAAGGCAATTCGAGTCGACACAAAAAGACCCTCTTGGGAAGCTGAAGTGTAAAAAGAGTTGACACTAAATATATTTGTGTCGACACCGTTATGTTGGAAAGAAGAATGCAGAAATTTGTGTCTACACCAACGAAGATTTGAGTCGATCTATTCATTTAAAGAACCAAACTCTAGAAGATTTGTGTCAATCCAAAATAATTTGTGTCGTCACTTGCGACGGAAATTCAAATTATACGGCTGAGTTTAACGGTTGAATTTTTGGTATTTATTACTCCCACCTACCTCTAACGGGTATGAATTTTTAAGAGCCTATATAGTGAGTTACTCTTCAGACATTTAAACAATTGGAGACTGGCTTTTACTGTGAATCAAATACCAAATCTCACAAGCTTTCATTTATTACTCATAATTTTAGCTCTTATTTCTCATATCTTTACTCATCATTTATTACCAATCATTTTGTAAAGAAAGTGAATGATATTCATTATAATACCTAATTTATTGTATCTAAGAGCCTGTCACCCCTCATCAAAAAAAAACTCAAGAGATTAAAAGAAAAACATAGGCGTATTTTTCGTAGGATCGTCTTGATGTTGTAAATATTTTGAATGCACCTGTAAACATTTTACATTAGTAAAAATTTTTAAGAAGAGTCTTGGGGAGTGGATGTAGGCTTGAAAGAAGCTGAACCACTATAAATCTTAGTGTCCGATTTAATTTATCTCTCTCTAACGTCTTTAATATTCGCATTACTTTATTCCGTAATTATCCTTGCTATAAATGTTTATAATATTAAAAGATTTTCAAAAATAATTTTAAAATTGTTATTAACATTTTAAAATTCAATTAACTCCCCTCTTGCATTACCTATAACTAACAGTAGGCAAAATGTCTCATTTGGCCATGGTGGCGGGGTGGTGGTGGTGGTGGTGATAGCAACAATGACGGTGGTGGAGGCAGCGATGGTGACGGTAATGGTGGCAGTACTGGGGAGTGGTGTTGATAGTGGTGGGAGTGCATAGTATACTAAGGATAATTTTAGTATAAAAAATATATAATAAGATTTAATAGAATATAATTTTTAGGTGTGACTTATTAAAATACAAGTTCATTAAATGAAACCTAATTTAAAATCCCTTTAAAATAAATCCGAGATGATCTTTTGGTAATGCCACATTTGTAACTAACAAGTTAGATAGTGACTAATTTTTTTTTATTTTTTATTTACGAACCAAAAAAGTAACTAAATTTTTTTACCTGGTTCATGTTGAAAAAAAAATGATTATATTGGCCTTCACTAACATATATTAAAAATAAATTATAATATATGAGAATAATATTTTTATTTTTAATCAGGATATGAAATGTATTGGAGTTCGCCAAAAAAAGTCATTTTTTTGACTTTTTGATGTTTTTAAACGAGACAAACGACTTACTATTTTTCTAATGTTTATTTTTTATTTTTTTTAAAAATTCTATTGTAAACTCTAAATAAAAACATGCTCAATTTTTTTCTTAGTTTCAAAACAATATAAATTATTCTTAAATTTTAGTAAAGCTTTTGAAAACTATAAAAAATGTATTTTAAATTATTTTGTAAATAATTTTTTATTTTTTCATCTTTTTTCCACACCCATTCATACAACTTGCTAGGAGAGCAAAAAAAATTAAAAGGACCAATAAATCGGACCGGTCCAGATTTGCTTTTGCTCTTGCTTTTCATAATGGGAAGAACCTCTTCGTTTATTCTCTTCGAGGGATAGCAACAACTACACTATTTTTACGAATTAGATGTAATTCGGTTTCGCACTTACCACAGTCTGGTTTTGATTTCAAAAATTTTAGAACTGTTACTAGCAATTCAATTTTTAAATTTGCTCAGAACTAAATCAATCTGATCAGTGTCCACCCTTACACCTTGACATCATTATCTATAAATACACTCGACCACCATCTCCAATCATCAACAATTATCTTCATTCACCACCTCGACACCAACCACTACCTTCAACTTCTACCTCTCCTAACCAGCCAACACCTCCACCCAACTAGTGTTGTCCCATCATATTCATAACTTTTAGCCACCACTTCTATCCACCCATCTTGGTCTCCACCTTCACTTACCATATTTACCCTACGCGCAATTATTTTCACATAAAACATTCACCCAATTGATCGCTATTTCCACACATTAGCGTTTTTCACACGCTGCTACCTCGGCCCACCATTTTTGCCACTAGTTGATACTTTTACCTATCACTTTTTTTTTTCAGCTCTACTTCTAATCACTAACAATCGTTCTTAGTCATTTTTCATCACCACTTACAATAATATTTTGACGACTTCATCTACTTTTGTTTATTACCTCCAATTGTTACGAACCATCTTCATCAACTCTTTTATCTGAGTGTTCTAACTGCACCCCACAATTGTTGTAGTTGGATACAAAAACATGTATTTGGCAAAAGTGTGTGTGTGTGTGTGTTTTTTTTTAAATAACTATAAATGAAAAATTAAAAACCTATAAAGCTACCAAACAGGGCCCAACTCCATTTGGGTTAGCTTGTTTTTCAAGCTTTTTAGCTTAAATGCAAAAAAAAAAAGTCAATTGATTTAGGCTAATTAGGCTTTTTCTCATTTTTTTAACTTTTTTTTATAAAATTTGATATCTATTATTTTACAAAAAAAAAAGTTAAAAAACTTAAAAATCATTAAAAAAAAATTAGTCCAAAGCACATGCATATTAGAACCAGTTACCATCAAGCAAATTAAATAATGGCAGTTTTTTTTCCTCCCAAAGACTAAACAGAGATCGACATAGAACTCCTAGATCTCTTTCCCCCTCCCTGCTTTCCGGAGAACTAAACACGCTGAAGCCTTTCCCATTTCTATGCGTAAAAACCTAATGTAGCTCCATCTTTTTGATTTACCGCATTGGAACATTATACATGTTATACATATTATACATAAATATCCGATCATTATAACGAAATCAAATAGTTTTGGGAAGAATTGGGGTTGCGTATATCCCAAATTGGAATCAAAATGAAAGGGTTTAGTGCGGAAGATCTGTCAACAATTGGAGGAATCGCCACCGTATCGCTGCTCCATTCATTCATCCCCACCCATTGGCTTCCCTTCTCCATTGTTGGCCGCGCCCAGAAATGGACTCTCTCTCGAACCCTTCTTGTCAGTAAGTCCCCCTTCCCCCTCTCCTTTTGTTTGTTTTTATGTATGTTTTTGTCTTTAGGTTTATATTTCTATAGATCTCGTCAATTCTGTGCACTGAAACGTGTTTGTTTGTTGAGAATTTGGATGACAGAATCGAAATTAAATTTGCGTTTAAAGATCCGAATGAAGCTTTTGTCAAGGAAGCCAATTGTGTTTATCTATTGTTGTTACTCTTCTGCTGCATTTTTCTTGGCTACCGAACTGAACATTTGGGTGAGAAGTATAGCTTCCAATACTATTTGAAGCAAAGGAGGATCTGAAGCTGGATGTAATTGTTTTAATTTTGGTATTCTGGTTACTTTACTTTAGATTGTTGTTTGATGTTTATGGTCGGAACATAAGTGGAAGTGAAGTTACAAATTGAAGGTGAAAATTTGGTCACCATCTTGGATTTTTGGAAGATATATGAAAACTGAATTTTGAATCATGCGGTGTGTGGAGAGTCAATCTGCCTCATCTAGTACCAAATGCTGAATTGGCTTTCTTCTTAGTAGCTTATCCCATTGTTGGGAAGATAAACAGCTAAGTTAATGTGACAATTAGCACGCCTAATTAGAACTATTCTCTCTGCCAATTTGTTAAGTATATTAGTTATAACCAGTTACTTCATTGCTTCCATTGTAGATTAGAAGTCACCTAAGTGTGATCATTACAAGTCCACAATTGTCGCCAATAGCTATGAAATTGGCACAAGGCCCAAACCCAAGCTCCAGTATTCATGAATGCATTCCTAATTTTTAAGAGAATGAGATGAGGTTTTTTCCTTGATCTTCTTTCTAGAGTTTTCCTTGGAATGGGGATCTTCTTTGAATGTAAATTTGAATGTAGTTTGAAGTCATATTTTCTTTTCTGATGGATATTGGAGGTGACCATTCCGCTAAAATGTCATGTTTAAGCTAATGAGTTGGACTGCTTTATTTTAAGTGTTATGGTTAAAAGTGTAAGGAAAAGCAGGAAAAAAGCAAAAATGAAGGTTTTCTTTTGTTTGGACTATTGTTCCCCTCATCGGATTTTCAGGTTCATTTGGGAAAGAGAGGATATGGATATTTAGTGTGTAAGCAACTATTGAGAATATGGACACTTGTATTTTTTTTGAATGTTTTCCAAATTTCAAACACGATTTTGCTAGAATTTCACTCGGGATACCCTCTTTTACTTTTTTCCTTTTTGGTGGGTAAGTTGTTCCTCAGATTTCATGAAGCCTGGATCTCTTTAATGTGTTCCCAATTTGTAAAGATCATATGTCATCTACAAAAATATTGGTGTACCCATTTCATACCCATACTTTGTTACACTCCATAAATAATGTTATAGTTTTTCTTTCATATGAGTTTTATCAGCATTTACTTACGAAAAACTATCAGCATTTACCTACAAAAAATGACTGTACCACGTAGCATTTATTGCTTTCCTCTCAACATAATTGGGCAATATGTAATTTAACTATTTGATCATATTGCCTTCTATTGTATGTGAAATGTTGCCATTATAACCAGCTTGCATGATAAGCTTTCATAAATGGTTTAGAGATTTGCTATTTGGCTTGTAATGTGGGAATAAGAAGCAATGGGGACAAAATAAGTTATGGCTTATTAGGAATATATTATTGTTGGGTCTAAACTCCATAGATTTATGGGGGATTGTTTATTTATTCCTTCATCTACTAGGTATTATCCTGATCTATGTTTCCTAGGACACGAATTGTTCTGGTACGATGAATGGGAATGAAAACGTGGTACGCTATTTGTTCTAAATTGTGGTATGATAGGTGCTAGTTTCTATAAATTACAATATTAGAATGCACTGCTTTCAAATTATAAGCACCCCATAAGATAAAGTATTACTTTTTAAAATATTTATAAACGTCTTTCTAGGAAGCATCAAAACTGTTTTTTTATGTTTCGTCTTCCCAGAGCTCCACTCTCTATATTTTAGTTTATTATGTTCTATTTTCTCATATGGAGAATGATAAGAAAATATATATGGAGGATTTGGTGGGATGGCTTTGAAATGATATATTTTTGGTTTTAGAACGAAGATGGGACCATGTTTCAAAACGTCCGTTCCAAAATGTAAATTGCTAGGGTGTTAATTTTTTCGGGTAACACAAATCCTGATGTGGAATACTTGAATCTGCATCTTCCTAGCTACAAGTGGCTTATGAGATTATCCAATCTAAGTTTGAAATGATAATTGCTAGTTCTGTAACCATCATATATTAGGTTTATAACCTCCAGGAAGGGCTCACTATCTTGCTCCATCCTCACACTAGCACTATGCAAGTTGATTCTCTTTGTTGTGCAAAGTTCTAATTTTTTTTTTGGGAGGGGGGTACTGCTAATGATCCAATTCTGTTCTCCTGTTTTGAAGTGCAAAAACAAAAAAACTTTCCTTAGTCCCTTAAAGATATACATTTCTTATTATGCAAAGCTTGGAGCATTTACCTGATTAGATTATGAGCCCTGTCACGATCTATCTTGCTTCATCCTTACTCTGTCAATGACACAAGTTCACTTTCTTCACATTGCAAACCTCTATTTGTGGCCCTAATGATCCGAATCTAAATTCTTGATTTTAGGAGAGTGCCAAAATAACTTTTCCTCTACATATTTAAGCTGGTCATGCAAATGTTGGAGCATTTTCATGATGGTGTTTTTAAGTCTTAACAAATAGAATAAAATTGAGCTATTTATTTCTCTCTTGTTTACGGTAGTTTTCAGTTTGCTCTCTCATTTCTTGTATGTTCTTTTGTCAAGAAATGATATAATGTATGGTTTTGTTCTATGCTCTTTTTCTTTTTGCTGCTTTTCTATAAGTAATTAAAAGAATGAGGTACAAAATCTGGACAAGAAAGGAAACCAACTAACAAGTAGAAACCGTAATACCAGAGCCAAAACCAGAAGTACAAACCAGAAAACAAAGCATATAGCTACATCATATGTGATAACTAAACAGAGGATTTGTTTGAAAAGATACATAAAGATTTTAAAACTGAAGCACAAGATAAACCTAAAATATCAGCATTGATAAAACCTCTATGGGAGGCATGAGCTAGCTCTTGTGCTTCTGAAGGTGCATTTCTATGAAGTTTGGAGATGCTCAAGATTCAGCCAGTTAGAGTTTGAATATCTTTGACGAGTGGCCTCTCATTAAATGGAGCTTCTGGATTTCTTGTCGTATGCAGAAAAGAAAGGATACTATCTGCAAAATGATAACTCTCATCAAAGTTTTCCATTTTGGTGCCAAACCCATTTTAAGGCATTAAGTAGAAAACATGATCCCCATGGTCCCCAGAGACAGGAATCGAGGCAAGAGTGAATTTCGAAATCCTCTTTAAAGAGATTTTTTTTGTACCCGGCAAAGTGGCCAGAGAATTGCGAACAAGATCCTCTTCTCTAGTTTAGAAAGTCATCCTTTTGGTGGGCAGAAATGGAACATGGTGCTCATTGACTAAAGCCTACAAGGAAGTAAAAATGTTGCCTGGACCACAGTTTAGGATCGAACTGAACTGTAGTTTTTAGGTTTTGTTTGGTGTTTTTTGCAACAGTAATGGTTCGGTTCTGGGCCTTCTTGCTGAGCTTCTGTAAACTAACCCCAGTCAACACAGTTATGGTTTGGGCATAAATCCAAACCAAACCGACCCATATGCACCCCTTATGGAAACCACAGAAACACTAGAATTAACCTATTTTATATATATAAATGAATTTCTGTTTATTGCATGAAAATGTTAACAAGTATCCATTTTCGGAAGTGGACTATAAAGTCTAAATGCTTTACTTTTAAAAGCGTGAAGTACTCAACATAAAATTGGATAATTGTCAGGTTTTGGGCTTTCAAATATCACATAACTCAATCCTCAGTATTCTTTTTTGTTTTGTTTTGTTTTGTTTTTTGTTTTCATGACAAGATAACATTGAAATGGGCATAATACAAGGAACTTAAGCCTCAGTTTTCACAATCAATAGAAAGTTTCTGAGGTTTAAGGCTTCAGATATTAAAAAACTTAGAAGCAGGGATAGTTCCATAGAAATCTATACTTTTTTTTTTCATTTCAATTTATTTTGTTCAAATTTGTGCCATGAGAGCCTAAATGTGCCTCACTTTGTTCATCCGATAAACATCAGTTCTTTATGAGTGAAAGAAGTGTTTGATTTTAAGATTTGTTTTTAAAAAAGGTAGAATACGTTTGCATGTGGCTCAGCTTGAGCATTGCTTTCCAACATGTGTTGGACATGACCTGACACCCTCATAAATGTGTTTGTGCGTCCAACCAAATTCTTATATAATTTCTAAACATCTGAGCTTTTCAAACTTCTTTGTTGTTTATTGCCAAAACAGTAAGT
>JAOTRH010173795.1:376-12290 GCA_034768845.1 Heliamphora exappendiculata | reverse complement strand
ATGAGGCTTCCTACTGCCGAAGCATAAGGAACCGCCTTCATCTTCTCTATCTCATCAGGTGTCTTAGGACACTGATCTTTGGATAGATTGATTCCATTCTTGAAGAGAGAAACTCTTTCATGGAATCCTGCATGCTAAAATGAGCAAGAATATCATCGATATACTTTGCTTGTGATAAGCCCAATATCTTTTGTTTTCGAACTTGCACAAGCTTGATCCCAAGGATGTGACTGGCTTTTTCCAAGTCCTTCATATCGAACTGCCTAGATAACCATACTTTAACCGTAGATAATGCCCACATCGTTTTCGATGAGTAAGATATCGTCTACATAAAGTACTAAGAAGACCACCACGCTTCCGTCACGCTTTTTGTACACACATGACTCATCCGGACTTTGATCAAAATCATAAGACTTTATAGCTTGATCAAATCGAGTGTTCCAAGACCTCGATACCTGCTTAAGTCTATAAATAGATCTCTTAAACTTGCACAACATGTGCTCCTGGCCCTTTGTAATTAATCCGTCTAGTTGTATCATATAGATATACTCATCAAGATTTCTGTTAAGGAAAGCTGTCTTGACGTTCATTTGCTAGATTTTATAATCGAAATGTGCGGCAATAGATAAGAGAATTCGGATAGACTTAAGCGTGGCTACTGGCAAAAAGCTTTCCTCATAGTCGATCCATTCTTTCTGAGTGAACCTTTTAACAACAAGCCTAGCTTTGAAGATTTCAACCTTTCCATCTGCTTCTCTCTTTTTTTGTAGATCCACTTACATCAAATGAGTTTTATCCCTTCAGGTGGTTCTCTAAGTTCCAGACCTGATTAGAATACATAGATTTTCTCTCTGAATTCATAACCCTTTGCTAAAGATCTGCATCTTTGTCTTGTAGTACTTCATTGTAGTTACATGGCTCGGTATCCATTTCTGTTGGGATCTTGTCAAACAACTCTCTCAAGAACATATACCGATCAGGTTGATGAACAACCCTCCCACTACGACGAGGCACCACATGTGTCTGTGTACTAGCAGTAACAGACTATGTAGAATCTGAACCCTATGCATCAGCACCCTGTTCTTGATTTACACCTATCCCGATAATCCTCCCACTACGATGAGATAAAAGAATATTAGTGACTTGTGATTTTTCTTCCGTTCTACTGGTATTTTCTTTTAGTTTTTTCAGAATAATTTTGCTATTGGGTCTGTGATCCATAATATAATCCTCTTCTAAGAATCGGGCATTGGTGCAAACAATGACCTTCTGATCCCTAGGGTTATAAAATAGACCACCCTTCGTTCCCTTGGGATACCCCACAAAGAAACAGACTTCCATCATCGGTTCCAACTTATTCGTGTTTCCTTTCAGTACTTGGGCTGGACACCCCCAAATACGAACGTGTTTCAGACTAGGCCTACGCCTGGTCCACAATTTTATGGGAGTAGAAGGTACTGATTTAGAAAGTACCAAGTTCAGAATGTAAGCTGCTGTTCTAAAGCGGGTTCCTAAAACGAATCAGGTAAACTTGAATATCTCATCATGAACCTTACCATTTCTATAAGAGTCATATTTTTTCTTTTTGCTACACCATTATGCTGCAGAGTGTCAGGTGCAGTTAACTGGGATGTAATCCACTCTGATGACAAGTAGTCCTTAAACTATCTACAGAGGTATTTTTCACCATGGTCGGATCATAGTGATTTGATACTTTTATCCAGACGCTTCTCTACCTCTGCCTTGAATTTTTTAAATCTCTTAAAGTATTCAGACTTACGGTGCATCAGGTAAATGTATCCATATCTTGAGTAGTCATTAATAAAACTGATGAAGTGCTCAAAATCACCTCTAACCCGGATTGTCATAGGACCACACACATCAGAGTGGATCAGCTCCAATGGTTCTTTAGCTCTATAGTCTTTGGCCAAAAAGGGCATTTTGGTCATTTTACCTTCTAAGCAAGATTCACAAACTAGAAGTGCCGCCACTTTCAATTAACTCAAAAGTCCATCTGCTACCAGTCTGTTTATCCTTTTTAGATTAATATGACCCAAGCGTAAATCCCAAAGAAATGTTTAGTTTATTAAAGAATGAAACTTTATCTGATATGGTAAATTAGATGTGTTATTCATTTCAGTCAGTTGCAGTGTATGAGAGATTTGAGTAATAATATAAAGATCATCCACCAATCTACCAGAACAGATAACCCATTTATTGTCCTCAATAACTATAGAGTTATTAAAATAAACTAAATATCTTTCTTTAGCCAATCTAGAAACGAAAACTAAGTTCCTTATAATGGTAGGTACATAAAGACAATCTCTACCAAAACTGAGAGTGATATCTCATACTGCAACTGCTGTTACCTTTGTATTATTGTCCATATGTAGGTAAATCTTTCCATCACTAAGTTTTCGTATTTTTTAGAACCTCTACAATAAATTAAAGACATGATTAGTGGTTCCCGTATCTACACACCAGGTACCGATAGATAACACCACTAAACATGTTCCACAACCAATGAACAAAAATTACCCTGTTTGTTCTGCTTTTTGAGAAATACTGGACATAAAATTTTCCAGTACCAGGTCTGGTTGCAGTGAAAACATTTGCCTTTTAACTTTTTCACACCAGTCCGTAGCCCACTAACTACCCAAGAAATTGTCTCCCTGTTTCTGAACTTTTTTCTTCTTCATGCCTTTCGGCCAAGAGGAAGACCTTTTTAAAAAACAACATATTTTCTGGTATTGAAGGAATACCATTTGTAGTTAAAACTATATCCAAGTTACATTTTCAGTCAACAAATGTCAGTCATGTTAGTTTGTTTTCTTTAAGTATTAAAACGAGTGGGTTGAAAGCCATTTTAATCCAGAGAATCACATAATTAAAAAAAATCGTTAATTATGATGAGCAAAATTTTGAATTTATTTTAATTTGATTTCCTCTACCGTTTTAAAATTAATTTGCTAGTAGCTTGGTATCCTAAGAATAACATGCCTCGATGAGAGAACGTCTACTATCCTTCATAAGACCAGACAGGTCAATTCCTTTTGATTTTACTATATAGGCAACTGACCATGCAAAGTAAAATTAAATAACTGACATAACTTCGGTCCAGTATATAAAAGCAGTGACTTAGATAGAGATGATACTATTATATATAGTTAAGTGTTAACCATCACCTAATCCTAAATTAATCGCTTTCCAATGAACCCTTCAGATGGAGAAATGATCCATAGGTATGCAATCATAAATTCTTGAATTAATTAAATTAACAGGATAAATAAAACATATATGCAATCATTCATGCAGTTCATATATATATATAAACATGGTATGCATATATCTCGATTTTACGATCTAAGTAAAACACTAAGGTGTTTCAGTCTCCATAAGAGAATCAGTTGTTTCAATCCCTGTTCGCCTCTAATTCAGTGTTCTGAATGCATCAGGCTTCCTTGATACTATCTGATATATACTGATATATTATATCAGTCTCGTATACATTAAAAAATTAACACAAAGTAACCCCGGGAGAGAGAAATCATCAGACCACCACCAGCCACTGCTGGTGCCGCCTTATCACTGCCTTCAGGCGGCTTCTGCCGCCTCATTCGAGCTCCATTTTTGACGAGTTTTATATCGTTGGAAAGCTCTCGAAATATGAAATTTTTCCTGTGGCTTTTCGACCTCTCTTCGAACTCGATTTTTGAGGTATTTTATATCAAAAGAAAGCTCTCAAAAAGTACTAGTTTTTATGAAAAAATTGCTCAAAAATAGCCCAAAAAACTGTCGAAAACACTGCCCAAAACTTCTGCTGCCGCACCCAGCGCCGCTGCCTTTAACCGCCAACTTCTCGAGGCCATTCTAACTTCATCCGAACTTCGTTTTTGACATATTTTATATCGTTGGAAAGCTCTTAAAAAGTAGAACTTTTTTTTAAAAAAAATTGCTCAAAAATAGCCCAAAAAATGTCAAGAAATGCCTGAAACCTGCTGCTGTAGCGTAGTATTTTGAGGTACGTTTTATTATTATTTTATGTTTAAAAAAAATCTCAAAAAATAGTTCCAAAAATGGCCCAAAAAATCATAAAAATCGCCGCTGAACCGCCGCTGGCAAAGCTGCCAAAATTGAGCTATTTTGGTGATTTTTTCTTACTATTTTTGACTTATTTTTTATACTATTTTTTATACATAAATACTGTAGAGAAATTCACCAAAAAAACTCATTTAAAACCATTGAAAGCTTATCGCGATATGTGGCCTGTTACAACTCGAACCATAGCCGATGCCATCTCCGTTTATCGTGTTCTAGGACATGTTCAACATGTTCTTAAATAATTTAAACAGATATTTAAAAATATAAAGCTAGCTATTACATCGATCCTATATTTCGAAGGCTCACATTCGATTTATCACAGTCAATCCCCGTGATTAAAAAAATAATCATCATTCACACTATTCAATCAAACATAAAAAATAAATGAGGAACATAAAACCGATATTAGAACGCCTGTAAAATAAAATTAGCAACAGTTCTAAAATTACCTGGCCCCGATAACTGAAAATAAAAAACAAAATGGGTCTAATACTAATTGTTAGAGGCAAAACTGCTAAGATCATTATTTTTTCAAACGATTTTTAGTAAAAAATTAACTGGACGAGCAAATACCGAAACGGGCTCTAGATAAAACTTTTGACGTCGAACGATTAAAATAAAACCTGTGCAACTAAAGTTAATTTAGAAGAATACTTTTTGTCGATCGATTTTTCAACTATTATTTGATTCTGAGTTAAAATTCTTGTCAGATCTTTTGCTGTATTCTCTTACGCGATTCTCTAACGTAGTGTGGGCTACGGACTATCGGAAACTCGTACTAGTAAAATCCAGATATATTTAGTCTTAAAAGACAAAATATGATATATCAATTTAAAACTGGTTTAGCCTACCCGCATATATATAAGGTTACAGCAGGGACCTGAGGAGTAATTATGAGTAAGATTTCTAGCCAAACATAGACACCTACCACGGGTTTCTGCAATTATGCAGGTCACACTACTAAAGAAATATAATTGCACTCTGATCCATAATCTCAAGACCTTCTTACATTAAGCTTCCGTTATTAAATGCTTACGATTTCTTCCCACGTTAAGATTTCTGATACCCGTTAATTAAATTTAATTATTAAAAATTTAATTTAATTGGCATCTTGATATTCCTTAAGCACTTTCGCTTAACTTATTTGACCGCCGAATAATCAAATACACCTGCAGGGTTTGGCCCGGTTATAACTTATAAGTTTGCTTAAGCGGGTATTGTTAATTCCGATCTTTTGAAACGTGAATTTTTTTTTAAATAATTAACTGTGACATAAAAAAGAAAAGAACTACAAGAATACAAGTGGCACAGCCCAGGCTTTACAACCCAAGCACCAAAAAAACCTAGCTTTAGGCTAAGCCATAACCCAAAAACAAATAACAAGGGTTTTGGCTAAGCCATAACCAAAAAAAACATATCCACCCAAAACAAACCCAACGAAGTGAGATGGACATAGTTGCCACCCCCATTATTTAAACAATAATGGAGGTAGAACCTAGACCAGCCATGTCAAATAAAGCACTATAGGAAAACCAAACAGCTAACAAAAAAGGCCTATACAATAAATAAGCTTTGAAATAGGCGCACAACAAAATCTGACTGCCCAAGCAAAACAAATGAAGACTAGGCAAAACTCAAGACCGAAGCTATACTAGCCAAATCTAAATAGAGGCAAGCTCTAAAGCTGCAGCAAGAAAACAACAGAGTACTTCACAGCCCAAACCTGTAGAACTAAGGCAACACCCAAAGCCCATACCAAAAGCATTCGGCTGGGAAGAAAAACACACGCACACATCCCTTACACTAGCTGTAAGGGGAAGGCTATAAACATCCCTAGCAAAGCTAAGAAATACACACATCCATGGAGAAAAAAAAGCAACAACACAGGAAAACAAAACAAGATCCCAACAGCTATGAACATCCCTCATAGCTAGGCAACAAACTATAGATATCCAAGAAACATAAATAAAATACAGACCAAGAAACAAAAAAAAGGGGGCAAAGAGCTACTATAGACCGCTCCCATCAAGACTGCCGAAAACAACACCAGGCATGCATAAGATCACCCTCAGGGGAATGCAGTGATCAAGAAACTCAAAATGTCAGAACCAGCAAGCTTCGACCTCCTAGAAAAGGCTAGGATCTGGAAGTAAAACCAAGAAGTGGCTACTTCATATCATTTGGCTGTCAAACGAGGTTTCTTTCGACGAGGAGTAGTCCACACACTAGACCTGAACAAAAAATAAATAATAAGTGAACAAAAACCATCCAGCCAGCAGCCACCCAAAAGGAACCAAACAAAAGAAACTCGACTCTCCAAGGAATGGGAACAAAGCTCGCATAGTGTGTAACTCAATCTCCAAAGGAAAGAAGGACAAATCTCAACCAAAACAACTTCATCGCGATAGGAATCTGCACAAGAGATCAAAATAGTGTACTATTGTTAATAAAAAACTCGCCACGTTCTAACAAAGAGCGAAACAAGGTCACCTTCCACAGGAAATCGGGCACACTAGGTACTAGAAGATAACTCTCCAAAGGGAAGGGACAAAACTCAAAACTCTACCCTCTAAAGGAAAACAAGAAAAACTCACAAAACAGCTTCAGCACAGGAGAAGCTGCACAAGGAAGCAAACGCAATAACATATTAAAGGAAATCAGATTACAAAGCTCAAATACGCCAAAAGGAGCTGAGGGAAAAGCACCAAGCTTTAGCCCATCCTCCAAGCTAACCTGCAGAAAGAGCATTAGCAGATAAAAATATCTGAAGATAACCCCCATTGCTCCTAGATACCCACATTTTGAGAAGTGGTAGGGATCTTACTACAAAGGGACAACCTCCCTCTGATAGTCTCCCCAATCTCCTTAATAATCATCTCCCAGCCTCGCTTACTACCTTGGAACTTCCTAAGATTACGTTCCTTCCAGATGCTATAGACCGTAGGAGACAACGTTAGATTGCTAACTAGGGATTTTATGGAGTGACCACCCGAAGACTTCGTAAAAGAGCCCCACCACCCTTTCCAAGAGCCCTCGGACCAATCAAGCCCACATTTTCCAAGAACCCAACCCCACTCCTGCTTAGAGAAGAGACAACTAAAGAAGAGGTGATCATGAGATTCAAGGTAACCCAAGCATAAAATACATTGAAAATCTCCAGACATGCCAAACATTTGGAGTCTATCCCCCATACTAAGCCTATCGCGAACAGCAAGCCAAAGGACAAAACTAATCCTAGGGATATGGTGTTTAAACCAGACAAGAGGATACCAAGAGGGTCTAGCCTTATGGACCCAAATAGCATCCCAAAGGGAGCCAATAGAAAATTTACCCCCACGAAGAGCCCATCTAATCTTATCCAGCCTAGAAGCATTCGGAGAAAACCTAACCTTGTGAGCCATCTCAATCAAATCAATGGAGACTACAGGAGGCCATTTCAAAATGCCCCCATCAACCACCTTAGAAACTTTATCCAGCCGATTCATACCAGCATCGTACACAATTCTCGGCCCTTTCTCTTCCAAAATGGAACCCCAAGGTGCTAAGGGTCAAGCCACAGAAAAGTGTCAGCCCCATTCCCAGCCTCATACCTAATAAAAGGCTTAATTAAAGCCCTAAGTTGAAGCAATTTCCTCCAACACCAAGAAGCCGATTGGGGAACCTTAGCTGACCAAAAAGATTCACCCCTAAGAACATTCGACTTAATCCGCATACACCAGAGGGAGATTGCACCACCCGTAAGAAAGAGCCATACATGCTTAGCCAAAGTAGCCTTATTCCACAAAACCAAAAATTTAATCCCAGACCACCTTTACGCTTTGGGGCGCAAATCTCTTCCCAAGAGACTTCAGCCCCATAAGATTTCAAATTCGAGCCACTCCTAAGGAAAGCCAACATCAGACTTTCAACTTCCCTTAAAACCTTCTTAGGGAGGATGAAAAGAAAAGACCAATAAACCTGCATAGAGAACAGACTGGAGTTGATAAGTTGCAGCCGACCAGCGTAAGAGAGGAACTTGCTAGTCCAGACATGGATACACTTAGCAATCCTATCAATCAGGGGCTTACACTCTTTATAGGCTAATTTAGTGGTAATCAAAGGGACCCCCAAGTAACGAATAGGAAGAGAACCTTCTCTAAATCCAAGGATGCCCAGGATTGTAGACTTCACTCCCTTAGCCACACCCGAGAAGTAAATATCGCTCTTAGGGGGGCTAGGAGATAGACCAGATAACTGCTGAAACTCATCTAAAACAAATCGCACAACTCTAACCGACTGAGCATCACCACTCATGAAAATCACAAGATTGTCCGCAAAACACAAGTGAACAATCTTATGCTTCTGACATCTCCAATGGTAGTTAATGGCCCTCTCTCGCGTATACTTAGTAAACAACCCATATAGGATTTACATAGCCATCACAAAGAGATAAGGGGATAAGGGGCCCCCTTGTCTAAGACTTTTTTTGCCAGGAAAAGAATCATTCAGCTCACCATTAATATTAATAGAGTAGGTAGGGATCATAATATATTCCTGAATCCAGTCCACCATATTATCCAGGAACCCCATACCCCTAAGAGTAGAGAGCATAAAACTCCAATTGACGTTATCATAGGCCTTCATGATATCAATTTTAAGCGCACACCGAGGCCCCTTAGTCTGCTTATGGTAGTCTCTTAAAATCTCTTGCGAAATGTTATCAGCGATTCTCCGACCCTTAACAAAAGCAGACTGAGAGGGAGAGATTATCTCATGCAGGGAGTCCTTAATCCTATTAGCAATAATCTTAGAAATACACTTGTAGATAGTGTTACAGCAAGAAATAGGCATGTACGCCTTAACAGAAGTGGGATTGGGAATTTTGAGAATTTAGGCTATAAGAGTGGGTATTAGCTTCACGAAGCATGCGACCCAAGGAAAAGAAACTCTTGATAGCTCTAGTAACATCCGCACCAATTATTTACCCAAAAAAAAAAACATCCACACCAACAACTTCCCAAGCAGCTTTAAACAAGCCAACAGAAAACCCATCAGGGCCAGGAGCCTTATTTGACTTGAGAGACCACATAACCTGCTTGATCTCCTCATCTGTCACATCACATTTCATTCTCTCAATACTTTGAGGGGACAACTTGTTCAGAATAATGCCACTCATGGCCTCATCAGAAATCCTCTGAGGAGAGACTTTCCTACCAAGAAGGCCTTTGTAGTAGTCAATAATGTGCTCCGAGATTTCCTGTCTATCAGTACAGATAGTACCATCATCCTTGGTGATCGCAGAGATCCTAGATTTATTACACTAAAAGTTGATGGATTTAAAGAAAAACTTAGTGTTATGGTCCCCTAAGTTAAGCCATTGGATCCTAACCTTTTGTTTCAGGAAACTCTCTTCAGCCAAACAAAGCTCAACAAAAAGCTTATAAGCATCCCTCTCTTGGTTGTACAAGACCGTATCATGCGGCTGACGGTCAAGCTGGATTTGAAGATTGTCAAGGACACTCTTTTGGCTCAAAACCCTGTTGGTAATATCACTAAAAGTCTCCTGGTTGAGCTGTTTCAAGTTGACTTTCAGCATTCTGGGCTTCTTACACACAACATAAATATCTGATCTAGGCACATATTCCTGCCACACCTTCTTGACCAGCGGGAGGAATTTGGGACTTTTAGCCCAAAAGTTAAAATATTGAAAAGGCTTCATAGCTTTAGAGCCCCCAATATTGAGCAGAATCTCAATACGAGAATGATCGGATATACCAGGAGGCAAAAATAAGCACAAGATTGGGGAAAGGCCAAACCTCAAGCCTCATTAACAAGGGCACGGTCAATTTTAGACTTAATAAAATTTTCACCTTGTTGATTATTCGACCACGTAAACTGGATACCACTGTACCTAAGGTCATCAAGTTCAGCTTCAAAAAGACACTTCTTAAAATCCTCCATATGGGACTGCCATCTACTACAACCCCCAAAATGTTCCTCAAGATACCGAATGGCATTAAAGTCTCCCATGAGAAGCCAAGCACAACCATTCAGTCTTGGAGCAAGGTTCACAATCTTATTCCAGAGACTAGTCCGATCCCCATAAGAATTAAGGCCATAAACAAAAGTGACCCAAAAAGAGACTTGTGATTCAAGAATGGAAACCTTGCAATGGATCCATTGGTCACTAGAATCCAGGACTTGAACATTAAATAACTCGAGATCCCAACAAACCCAGATGCAACCCAAACTACCAAAATCATAGTTATGAACTATTTTCCAATCCGGGAATTTTTTTTCAAAAACAGGGCTGGCCTTCACTTTTTTTTATTCTAGTTTCATTTAAAGCAAAAAAATCCGATTGAGACTTCCTAAAAAAACATTTTAATTCATTTTTCTTAAGACTACTATAAAGCCCACGGACATTCCAAGAAAAGATTTTGGACATAAGATAACAGGGTTAAGAAAGTAACCTCGTTTTCTTTTTCTTGCTACTGATCAACTTCCTGCCATGGTGGTCCCGTGTCGAAGAAGAAACTTGATCGTTGTCACTATCCTCCAACGAGATGATGGGTTCAAGTTCAGTACCAACCCCTTGTTGGGAATGTATACTGAAAAGTCATGCTTTTTATGTATTTTATTCTGGATCCCTGACATATTAATGAGAAACATTTGAGATGATTTTGCATTTATGATTTTATATTTACATTTGTGACGCATGAATGCATAGTCCGTATATTCTGTCTAGTATTTGACTCGGTGCGTGCTACACGGAAGATCGGGTCAAAAGTTCTAACAGATTATACAGGTAGGCTCACAATCGCAGTGGACCTGGATATTCCGTTGGTATGATTGTAGTACATCGTTATAGTAGCTGGTCTTGGCTAGGTCGAACGGATCAAATTCAGGTTTTGGGAATTCGATGTTCGAGCTTGATGTGCTAGTACACTTGGAGTGTATTGAGCGAGATCAACGGGATGATCGATTCTATAGTGACTATATGAATTTAATCCACATCCCGTATTATCATGTATTGCACGAACTCTTAATCCCGAAGTGATTGATTAATTGTGTTCAGATTATGTACAGTTCTGTGAGTCATCAATAGTTGAGGTTCGTCCATGAGATCAACAATACTGATGAGTTGGGTACTGGCATTGTTTGTCCGATGATTGATAATCAGCTGATGAAAACCACATCCGATTTAGGTTGAGGAGTTCCCCCTCGTGTGTTTTGCTTATAGGTTTGATTATGCTAAATCTGTACAGTGGATCTTCGGATCCGGCATATCAAAAGGTTAAGCGGTGCGGTTGCGAGGAGAAGAGGATAATTAAATCGGGTTGTCAGTAACCTAATTTATTTATCGAGAATCTATATCTTAAACGCGGGGAGAATTCAGTGCATTTGATAATTGAAAACTCAAGATATAATTTGAGTTAGAGCTGGGAGTTCCGTGAGGACCTTTAGTAGAATAAGTTCTGGTTCGTATAAAAAAGAATCTAACTTGGGGATAGAGTTAGGAATTTTCGATTTTCTCGTGATCCCTCACGTAACCCATTATACGCACGGATATTCTTTTATTAATTTTGGTTATTATTTAATTTAATTAGAATGCCAGTTTTGCCATCGGGGACATTCAAGAATTAAATTAAATTATTGGAGGGAAGTTTTAGAATTTGGCACACCTAGGGATTACTCCCTAGGTGGCCGGCCCTAACTAAAGGAGTGGAGATTTAATTTTGATATATATATATATATAAGTTTTAGAATTTGGCACACCTAGGGATTACTCCCTAGGTGGCCGGCCCTAACTAAAGGAGTGGAGATTTAATTT
>JAOTRH010173784.1:0-12291 GCA_034768845.1 Heliamphora exappendiculata | reverse complement strand
GCTCTAAAATATTATTTATATATATATATATATATATATATATATTACAAAAGTATTATTTAACAATAAATAATTTAATATAACATAAATATATATATCTAACATAATATTTTAATTAATTAGTTTAAATTAATCTTTAATCTCATTATTTATAATAAGATAATTTGAAAGCGATATATGTTTAATATTTAAAAATTTTGACAATAATATAATATTAATTAAAAATAATAATAATAAAATTAAAAGATAAGATGATTTGGTTATCTAATAAAAGAAAAATGAGACAGAGTAAAATTAAATTAAATATGCAAGAGAGAAAGAGAATTAGCATTTAATAGTATTGAAAGAGGGCTTTTATAATGAAGTGGATGCCACAAAAGTATTCGGAATAAATATTGGAGATCCTATTCGGGAATAATAGAATTACTGTTATGTAAGCGATATTATGTGATATTTTTGGTAAATAAATGATCGTAACTTATATAATATGGATCACTCTTTGTCTCCTAATCACTCAACAAATGTGAACTATTATGTTCTTACCGTAAAATTTGTCGTCATCATATTAGATGAGAGTACTATGTAGACTTGCCATATAAAATTTCGAAAGCATCAAATAATCACTCGAGAAAAGGAATAATTATAATTTTTGGAGCACCATATTTAATATTATTTATTTATTATTTTTATTTAATTATATTGGAAATGCAGTAGTTTGTATGCACAGTGTGAATTTATTTTCATTAAGTAGGGTATAAGAACGGCCTACTTAATATACATCACGTATTTTATTTAGAGTTATTTGAATTTTAGTCCTATTTTTAGATGTTTTAAGAGTTCAAATTTTGTTAACTTTATTTTATTGCATTAATTTAGTACTATTTTTAATATAAATGTGATGGCCGAACTAATCTGTCCTCAATAATTCTGCAATGTTCAATAATTCTGCAATGTATATTTGATTTTTATTATTGGTAACTTGATTAGTGATACACATCAATAAATGGATAATATCCCCTTTATTCTAGAATTTTGAATTCACAACTCTACTCCTTTAGGATATTGCAATCAATTTTGACCTATTGAAAAACACAATTATTTGCCTATATAACGAATTCTGTGGAATTAGTGTCAGTGAATTATTTTCATTATTTCATTCTATATTGGCATGCATTAGACATTTTCGTTCCAAGTTCGGGTATGTATTTTTTTGATTGTTGAGGGATTCATTCAAGTTTTTGCGATTTTTTAGCAAACAAGAATTTGATTGCAATTTTTTCTCCCACTTATTGGCAATATTTTTAATCTTTTTTTGTTTTGTTTTTGCACTGTAATTGTAATTAGATAATATGTTTTAAGTTATTAAATGTATAAGTGTATTAGTTATTAAATATAATCTATAAAATGTATCAGTTACTATTCTACAGCACGCATGTTAAGATGCCGCAGCACATACGTAACTGATAAATATATCAGTTATTATTATGTAACATATTTGTTAAAATATTGGTTTGTTCTCTCAATTTTTTTCGAAATCTGCTGTCAACTTCACATTTATCAGTTACAAATAGGTAAATCCTAAATCCTAAATCCTAAATTTAAACAATTGAAATAGAATATGAAATGATCAAACCCTAAATCTGTCGTCGAGTCCACAGCTTCGTCTGCGTTTTCTTACTTGAATATCAACTGATCATCTTTGATTCATGCAAACAGAGCGTTGCACTTGGATGAACTCCTAATCAGATTTTTTTTGGTAGAATAAGTGAGATATTTGGATTCTTTAGTACCGTTGCAATTTTCAGGAATGGGTGTACGTGTTGGTTTGGAAATATTTGAAATGATTTGTGCGAGGATTTTGAAAGTTTTAAATTTATAAGTACCACATTTATTAAGTGTTTTAGAGTATTAAAATTATCTCGGAACTAATTCCACAAAAAAAAAATTAACATGAGACTTAGCTCACGAAAAAAATTTTAACATGAGACTTAGCTCAAAGTTTTATTTTTATTTACTAAGAGAATTATCTAAACAATGCTAGATACTACTCAGAAGCAAATGATTTTCTGAAGAGGAGAGGAGAAAAGAGAATGGGACAACCCATGGCCATGTGAACCAACCTGAACTTATGTGCAGTCCTGATCACATGCTACCAACCACATGCTCCTTACCATGTGTCGTCACCTCAAAGGATCTGCGTGCTTTGTTCACAGACTGTGCGCCACCCAATTGGACAATTCCACATCTCAATCACTCACTTGTTTTCATGTTCCTCAACTACAGTACTCTATTAGACCCTTTTTAACATTTCTAAAAACTTGTTTTTTTTCTTAATAAATAAACAAATCAATTTTTAAGTTAGAGTATTTGGCACTTATAAAAATTTTGATAATTTTTTTCTGAAAAAATTTATATGTATTTTAAACACTCTAAGGGCCTGTTTGTTTGTTTGGAGATAAATTAATAAATATAAAATATTGTTAAAAATAAAAGAAGATATAAAATAAATAGATATAATGTTTGATATAATATACTATCATTATATATATATATATATATATATATATATATATACCGTGTTTGTTTTTATGATAAATATAAATAAATATGAGTTTATAAAATAGAGGTAAAATATATTTTGTTTATTTGACCTCACATGAATTTGATTATACCTACTTGTCATATACCTTTTGTCGCAATCATTTGCCAAGACATTTTCAAGAAAATGTATTTTTTTTTCTCCAAAAACCACTGAACTTTGTACCTCTCCACAAAAAAAAAATGTTTCTAAAATTTATTATTATTAATTTTTGAAACACAAAAAAAAAATCAAAAAACAAATAGGAGGGGTAAAACCATTTGGAGCACCACAGCGTGTGGTGCAACACTATTATTTTTGAACCGTGTAGGGAAGGGTAAAACCAATGGAGGATATAGTATTACTCCTCCCCCAAGTATTCTACATCCATAGATATAACTTATAAGCTTAGTTTGGACTATATATCCCTCTCATTTTAAGCAACTAAACAATGGATATATAATTACGTAGGATTGTATCTCTAATCCCACATGATTTATACCTCAAACAAACAAGCCCTAAGACCATGTTTAATTGGAGTTTAGGATAAAATGATTATTAGTCAGAAGTATATTTTTATTTCATATTTGTTTGCTTAAAATATATTTGGACTAATTATTTTGGTCGGACTCCATATTCTTTATACATAAAATAACCAAGTTCGGGGAGAGAGGTGGGACATGGAGTCCCGAGACTAGAAGGGTTGTGGAATTAAGTGTGAAACACCAATTTTACCCTTTCTATTTAGATATTAAAGCAAAAATTAGTTATTTTTGTTATTTTTTATTTGTTAAATTTGTTAAATTTAAACATACTAGTTCATTAATTCTAAATAAATTTGACTTTTAGTTTTTTTCTGTTTTTATTTTTTCTAATTGAGAACTTGTTTATAATTGATTTTTTATGCTTTTTTTCTGTTTTCTTTTTCTTTTCTTCTGGTGTTTGCCTTCTTCTTCTTCTTCTTTTTTTTTTTTCATGTTGAAACTCACCTCTTTGTCTAAATGTTTTTCATTAAAACCCTCCAAAAAATCTTGAGAATTCCAGACAACTTCCATCACTATTTTTTTGTTTTATATTATTTTTTCTTACTTTGTTCTCTTAATTAAAGTTTTCTTAATCGTTATCTAGCCACAAGTTCTTGTTTAATTTTCTCTTTTTACAATATGAGAATGAAGATGAGGATCGAGTGGGGAGATGCCAAAATTGAGGGTAACACCAACCAACCAACAAACATATTTTTAAGTCAAATTCTGAAAGAAAAAAAAAATCAAATATAAAATTTTAAACCCAAACAATAGATTTTATTATTATATAGCAATGAAGTTCTTAAAAATGTAAGAATGATGTTAAATTTATCATACAAGGACTTTTTTATCATAACATTATTATTTCTTTCTAATTCTTATTTAACTAAAAAAAATTGAATTAAGTTGCAATTTGATAAAATTTATCTCGTAATCCCTAATTTAAGGGCAAAATGTCTTATGTAAGTGTGCGAGGGACTCATTCCTAATTTTACTCTATATAAATTTTATAAAAAGTCCAAAGAGTTTTGAGGTCTATTTTGGATAATCACTTATTGATTATTTTGTATTACTTATTTTCCTTTTTATTGAACTGGTTTCAGTTTTTATCATTTTTTTATGTTTTATCAAGAAAAATTACAAAAATAAAAAAATTGAAGAATAAATCAAATAAGTTGATAAGTTAATTTTTAAACTTATGCTTATCATTAGTGATTTTTTATTTTCAGTTTATCTCTTCAAAATGAACTAAAAAATAAAAAAATTGACCACAAAATAAAATAGGGGTTTCTAAATAGGACTTTTATATGTAAATTTTGTAAAAATATTAGTTTTATCCCATATATATATTTTTTAAAATCAGATTTTATTTTATGTTGTTATACCTAATATGCCCCTAAATTCTATTTAAGCAACAACAAACATTAAAACTCTAACCCCGCCGCCAATCTCCACCTTCTTATTCTGTGGTGCCTCCTTCTCTAGTGCTGTCTTTGTTTTCTTCTGCTTTAGTCCTTCGACGTCAATTCTTTCCACAATACCAAGGCTTTACTGACGATAAACTATTTTATAGATCGTAGCGTCGACATTCGCAAAAATCTTTGCCGCCACCCTTGCAGTGCCGACCATCAACAACTTCACATCTATCTCCAACAGTCAATCACTAAACCTCTACCGCCAACCTCTCCTCTTGTATTGATAACCGTCGACAAATCCGACCACTGACCATCAATTATGGAATCTCCGGTTAACAATAATAAAATTGAGAAAATTAAACTAAGAATCTTTTTAATTAAAAGAGAAAATTCTAAGTCAATTCCTTATTTTGATAAAAAAAATTTCTAGTACCGAGAAATTTCTCAGTTAAATATGCGTGTTAATAGAGAGAGCACAATTAACAAAAAGCATTCTCAATCGTTACCTTATTTTTTGACAAATAATTTTTCTATGAGAAATTTAAAATGTAAAATTTCTCAGTTAAAAGAAAATTTTTCAGTCATTTTCTTATTTTCATAAAAAAAATGTATTACAAAATTTTTCAGTTAAATGCGCAATTAACAGAGAAATTTCTCATTTAAATTCCTAACTCGACAGCGATGGTCGAATCAGGTAATTGTCCATGGTGATAGTGTTAACGTTAACGATAATGGTTGATGGAGACGGTGATAACAGAAGTTGCCGTAAAAGATGACGAGCAAATCGACAGTGATGGTGAAAGAAGCTGTGACAAAAGGTAGCGAGCAACAGTAATGATCGATGATGAGAGGCGGCTAGAATTTTTGCGAAAAGAAAATTATGGCTAGGATTTTTGTAATAAAAGATTTATTTAGTATATTTTAAAATAACATTTAAAAATTAGGATCAAAATTTCAAAAAACATTATAGTAAGATTAAATTTTCTAGAACTCTTTTAAATAGAATTAATAATTAATACTGACAATAAAATATTCTAATAAGACAAAAACATATCAAATTAACTAAATTTATCACAAAAGAGGCCTTGATTAATGGTATTTACACTCAAGTTTCGTCCTTTCGCATTTAAAAATAACTGGTTTTTAAATAGATAAATACACTATGGTATTTGAGCTTTAGCCTCGATCATCACTAAGTTTAAAAGTTATGTTTTTTTTTTTTTAGTTGAAAAATTAAATTTAACTCAAAATAGGTTATTTAGTAAATTAATTTTTAAAGTAGCTTTTTAAAAATTGATTGTTTGGATAAAAAATTAATTTTTATTTTGTTTTTTTGTTCAAAGTGGAACAATTTTTTCTTTTATAAATTTAATATTTACAATTATATGTAGTTGGTAGTGATAGTAAATAAGTTATGAATAAGAGATATTATTGTATTTTAAAAGTGGTCAATAAAAGTTTAATATATAATATTTTAAGAACTTGTAATTTAATTTAATTTTTTAATATTTTTATTTTTTTGTCAAATGAATAATTTTAAATTTTTGACTTTTTAATTAAAAAGTCAAAAAATCATTTTAATTAAAAAGCCAAAAAACCAAAATTATCCGTCAATGCCTTAGTTAACAAACATTTGTAACATTGGGCTTTTAAAAATTACTATTCCAATTTTGAGATTTAAAATTAAATTATAATTACCCTTTATGATTAATAAAAATTAAAAATGTTAATAAGATCTTGTTTGCATCAATTTAAAATATCTTAAAGTGTCAATATTATCAATTTTAAATTTATAAACATAAGTGAGGAAATAAATCTTATTTTTAATTTAATAATAAAATGTATTCTTTAATTGTAATTTATTACTTGAGATGGCAAGAAAGTAATTATAATTTAATTTTCGATCTCAAAAGGAAAATAATAATTTAAAAAAATCAAAAATATAATATCGTTCAATTCTTTAGATAATTCGCTTTATTTTTGAGTGGAGAGGACAATTTTGTTTTTTGGGAGTTTTTTTTTTTTTCTACAGTGAGTCCACTCTGGCATCTTTTTGTCGGGGGCACTTCAAAACTACCGTACGCATCATCAGGTGGTCGCCTTAACCGTACACACGCGCCCTTACCATCACTACTGCCGCCCGCTGCTATCGTGCGCCTTATGCTGACCGCATCCCCCTTCTCGAATTTTCAACCTCGGGTCCTCGACTTTAAATAATGACTTTCGCTACCCGCTTTTGGCTTACCGTTTAAAAATTTTAAATAAATTAAAAGTTTTAGTTGTTAGCTTCCATTTTTTAGCTTATTTATTATTAGATTTTTTTTATTTTTGTTTATAATAATTTTTAATTTTATTTTTTTACTTATAAAATTATATAAATTTTAATCAAACAATTATATTCAAACTTATTTTAGTCAAAAAGCAACTACAAAATTTTATATTGAGTTTATTTGATTTTTTTAGTAATTTAAAAATTACAAAAAATTAGCAAAGAGTCTAATTTATAAGTCGTTTACTGTTTTTCATTTAACATAAAAAAATTTAACGCGTAAGGTTTATCAGTATAAAAGTTTTAATGCGCAAAATCCTTTTAGGACAAAAATACCTTAGAACAGATAAATTTATTTGTGCTTTTTAAAAATATATAAGAAGAATATAGACAAATTTATCTATTTTATTGAAAGCACATGTAAAGAATACAAATAAATTTATCTGCCTTATTAAAAGTACGTATAAAAAATACAAATAAATTTATTTATACTTTTTAAAAACAGTATAACGACACAAATAAATTTATTTATCTTTTATTGAAAACACGAATAAAGAATACAGATAAATTTATTTGTGTCTTTTTTTAAACATGTATAAACAATACAGATAAATTTATCTGTTTGCATTATCTATGTACATATACAAACAGATAAATTTATCTATTTTCATATTAAACATATGAATATCAAATAGATAAATTTATTTATTTGTTATGCAAAAAGGATAAATTTATCTATTTAAAAGGTATTTTCGAAAGAAATCGCGCAATTAGACCTTGCGCTTTAAAATTTTTGTTGATGAATTTTACGCGTTAAAACTTATTTTTGTTAAACCTTTTGTTGAAAGATCCTAAAAATTACTATTTTTTCAAGCAAAATAATTTTTTAATTTTTTGATATTTTTATTTAAAAAATCAAAGTTGTCAATAAGAGACTTAGTATCTTACCAATAAAATTTATTTGTTGAGATTTTATTGCCAAAACTAGCCAACGACTTAATTTTTTATTAATAATTAAAATAATAAAAGTAAGTCAAAATAAAATAATAAGATAATTTATTTTACTTATTTTCTGTTTGGTGAGACATCATTAATTTGGTGTTAGCGTTATTGTGGCCGCATTTTGTGAAAAAAATCTCTCCAGGACTGCACAGCTTTGAAGAAGGCAAATTTCTAAACATTGGTTGGCGATAAACAAGCATAACAACTTCGTTCCTCTACCAGTTTTTTGGTGCACTTTGGGTGAATTGTCAACGTAGAAAGTTCGAGATAGTTGAGCACAATTTAGTATTCGTAAATTTGATAAGAGTAGATTTATATTTATAAATTGTGAATTTAATTTAGTATTGTAAAAATTCTTGTAATCAAAACTCATTTTATAGTAAATGCTTGATTTTCGACTCACGTAGCTTTTCTCTCTACTTTTGGGGGGGTTTTTACGTTAATTTCGTATGTTTTTGTTTTGATTTTTAGTTATTCTTTATTTTGTTATTATTTTTTATATATCAATTAGTGGAAATTAAATTTTTTAAAAAATAAAATATATATTTTTAAAAATATCTCATAACGAACTAAACAAGAAATAAGTTTGAGCAAGAATTTCGAAATTAAAAAAAAAAAACATAATTAAACCAAATGGTCCTTATCCGAAACTATAAAATACTAAAAAATAGTCAAAAAGGACTTGCTGTGGGGGTGAATAAAAACAAATGAAATATTTTGGGGTGTGGTCAAATTGCCAAACAAAAGCACTCCAAAACAAACGCTAACCAAACGGACTCCAATAAACACTTTCTCGTGAACTTTCCCTCTCAAGAAACTCAAATAAAATTTTTTTAAAAAAATACTTCATGAAAATCCAAGAATTATTGTAAACCCAAATGTTAATTTTTTCTTAATCAATTAAGCACACCTCCACTGGCTTGCCAAAGGAGCTGTTATTTTGGTGAGACATTAGAAAAAAACAAAAAAGAAAAAAAGAAAAACTCTCCAACAACATGCAGAATCGGCTCAAGTTAATTTGAGACTCAAAGCAGAAGATTAATTAGAGGCCCTTTATAAGTTCTTATATTGTAATTCTGCTTGATTAGGATTTATTTTTCTCATTTTTTGAAATGTAAGTTTTTTTTTTATATTAAGTTTTTATATTCAAGTTTTGATAATATATGATTTTTAATTGAGATTATTAATAAGTCACTTAATTTTTGTTGGGATATAATCAAATATTAGAGAAGTTATTTTTCTTCAAAAACACAAATTAATTGAAACACTTCTTGCCATAGAAGTAATTGATACAGATATTGCAAGTAAGATTTTGTAAATAATATTGCATTGAAAGGGAAAAAGTTATATATAAAAAAAAAGGAATTGCATGTTTACAAACGAAGTCCTCGGTTGACAACCGCCTAAAGTGAGCTTTTTGTTTTTTTTGTTTAAATGCTCAAAAAATGAAAAAGCCACATTTTTTTAACTCAAAAGCTTTTAGCTTTTTATGATTTTTATATAAATTTTTTATATTTTTAAAATTATCATAATTTTTATTATACACATATGTTTTTTATAAAAATTTTATTTTTAAAATCTACTTATCAAAATTTATATTGAATATAAAATTTGTTGAAAAAATAAGTGGGTTTTGAACTTTTTTTAACATGATTTTAATTAACTTTGAAGTTAAATAATTTTGAATTGGATTAATCTTTTTTTGATGATTCTAAATCCTAATATGTTTATCTTCATGAGTAGTTTAATTATGAATTTTGTGGCGCTCAAAACCATTAATAAATAAATGAGAAATTAACTACAAAAGTGTGCCATTGAAATTGACAAAAGTGGGTAACTTATACTCCATTCTACATTGATTGTGAGAATGGTTGTTGAGTAGCTTATATAAGTGTAGCCTAAGGGGTGTACTCTTTAGAGGTACCCAATTTTGTGGAAGAGAGATGACCTACCAAATGATGAATTCGATACAAAACTCACGTGCGTGTCGTCGCCCGGCCGACCGGACTAGGCTCGAGCCCGAGACCTGGTCTGTGGGTCCCGAGTTGGGTCAACCCTTATATTTTTACAAAAAATTTATTTTAAATTTTGAATTTTGAATAATTTATTTATTTAAATTATTTTAGAATTAAAATTACCTGTTTCCGTTACCGTTATAGTTTTTGATCGTTGGAGTTAAAAACTGACCATTGAATTCTTTTTTCGAGTCGCGTCTGTTGAGCGATGGGTTGCGTCTGTTGGGCGGTCCAACCGTTACATCAGACCGGGTTTATGCATATTTGGCCAGTTCGAACACCCACCTTCCAAGCCTAATTAATGGCCGCTTCTCTGCCTAGATTAATTACTGATTTCCTGATCTGTTTTTTTTATTTGTGCTTTTGTATACTCTATATTTTTCAAGTTCTAAGAGAGAGTTCGAACTTAGTTTTAGTTGTTGGAGTGACAAATTGTTGTGCTGCTTCTGTTACTCGTCGATCGTTGTATTTTTGGAGGCGTTAGTTGTCAACTTGAAGTACTGTAACGAAGGCAATTTCGCATTAAGGAGATCGTGTCAAATGCGAGTCTCGATCAACCTTTTTAGTATTACCCTAATATAACATGTTCTTCAAATTCTATTTTTTCAGTTTCAGTTCAATTACTGTTTTCGTATTCTGTTTGTTCTCAATTTTTCTGTAGTGATTTAATTTATGTTCATACAGTTTATTATCTGTTCTGTTTTAATTTTCTGCACTATTGGTTTGTATAAATCAAATTGTTTAATTACTTATTATGCCAACAAAATTATCTAAAAATAAATTTTTAAAAATTATAACAATTTTAAGAAATATTTTTTGTCTTTTGGTTTAAAATCATTTTAAGTTTTTGGCTTAAAAATCATACATATTCCAACCAAATGAATTTTTTAGCTTTCTTACTTAAAGTGGTTCAAAGTCAAAATATTGACTTAAAACTTGTTGCCAAACAAACTCTAAATTTTTTTAATTTAAAAATAAATGAGACACACCTTACTCTTTAAGGGGCCCTAAAAGTAAACTTTTTATTGGATAAAGAAAGCTAGTTTTAAGATAGTTTTTAAACTTTTAGATTAAACTCCTAGAAGGGTTGACCATCAAAATGCTACTATTTATCTCTGTACTAGCGATTTAAAATTATTTTTCAATAAAATAAGTTTATTTTTATACTTATATAGATTAAAGTCAAAATACTTTTAAAAAATCCAATTTAAAACCAAGTTAACAGACGTGTTCCAAAAGGACCACATATTTCGTAATGCAAAATTTTGCATTGGGCATTATGCATGTGAGAAAAATAACAAAAATATCCTTCAAAAATAAGAAATAAAATAACAAAAAACATTGGCACCGTCAGAGCAAAATTTATAAAATATAGCATTAGGTAACATTCGCAATCACCCATTGTGACGTTTTAAGTTAAAAATAAATAAATAAATAAATAAAATAAACAGTTATTTTTTCATGTGCTATTTCATATATGTAAAGAATATAAATTTCACATAACTCAATTAGAATCTCTCAAGTCACTTTATAAGAAGAGACATTTTACTAAGTGAAAGAACAAATTGTGTCTGTCTTGTTACTCTCGTCCCCACTTTATAAGAAGAGGTATTTTATTAAGTGGAAGAATAAACCACTTTATAAGAAGAGGTATTTTATTAAGTGGAAGAATAAATCGTGCCAGTCTTGTCACTCTCGTATCGTAAAATGAATAATACCTTGGCATGAAGTATGGGAGAAGAGTAGTCCGCCTTCACCAAATTATCTTGTGTGTTGATCTTGCTTACACTATTTTCAATTTCAAGATATTAGATGACATACATATCATGTTAATTAACAAATCCTTGCTAGGATTTCTTTTTAAACCTCTCAATGTTGATATTTTGAAATTCCAAAAGTACAGTAACCAATTAATTCTGATGCCATGGTGATTATATATAACAAAACAACATTGGAAAAGCATAAAAATTGTATAAAAAGGAACATATAGTGCTCTAAATTACAGTATAAAAATAAGAGGTATTAACCGATCTCACGGACTATCAACCATATTATTGCTACATATGAGTATCCAGTATTTAAAATCTTGTTACTTCATAAGAGTTGATATTTAAAAGCTCGAATATTTATGATCTTCTTACTTAATAAGAGTTGATATTTAAAATCCTACCATACGCACCTAATACAATTCTATATGCTTATAACTATCAACATAAATACCATATATATATATATATATATATATATATATAAGAGCAACTTCCATTACACCCGGTACAAAATTGGCAGGGCGAAGAGCCTAAAATTCTCCGGTGGCCTCTCAACAGCCGCCTATGATCGGTAATGGAATTGCCCGGTCTTCAGTTACAACGAAATAGAAAATGCCCGTAAATAAAACCCGATACTAACTAATATTATCCGTGCATGACAACAACGTTTCTTGCACGGATAATGAAAAGGCATGCCTGGTCTTATAGCGCTTGATAAC
>JAOTRH010173773.1:0-12291 GCA_034768845.1 Heliamphora exappendiculata | reverse complement strand
ACTTACTTAACAAAGGTGGATCACCATTGTTCCACTAAGAGTGATTTTTGTTTCACAATTGAATGGGAGGAATACCACGGAAGCGAAATATTACATGGTGCTTCAGAACTACCCATTAATTACGCTGGATCATGTTTATTTTGTGTGTGTGTGTGTGAGAGAGAGAGAGAGAGAGAGAAACACAAATCAAATCTCGGTTTTCTGTTTCGTCCACAGGCTGAAATTGGAAGGCATTCAACATCAGATCGGGAGTGGGAGGTGTACAGATTTCTTTTGGATGAAAGCCGGGAATTTCCACTTGCAAGTGGTCAAGCTAGAAGGGAGATTGTCGACAAAGTGAGAAGAACGCTCATGGGCTGGTGACTGGTGAGCCAATACATTTCTCGCGTTTGTCATGAGAAAAAAAAAGTTTAATACACAAATTTTAATCACAGATCTAATCACATACTTAGTGTTTTTTATCGCTAAAATAATTTGTTATTTAAACAACACTGTGTTTTTTATCAATAAGAAGCAGTGGTATGTGATTTGTTATGTGTTTTAAATATGTGCATGCAGTTGAACTGTTGTTATTAAGAAAAAACATATTTTTGGTTTTTTTAAAAAAGTTAATCTTTTAATGGAAAATATTTACTTCTTTGGATCGTCTTAACAGAAGGTATCAGAAAAGTATTTTTTTTTTTACTAAAGAACACTATAAATTTTGGCTTACTAGTTTATTTTAGTTTATTTGCCTTTTCTAAATTTTTTTCATATTTTGGTAAAGAAGTTTCTTTTTCAAGTCTCCGCTAGAGAAGTCAAAAAATTATTATAATATGATCAAACGATTAAAAAAATGTTAAAAATAAACAAAATAAAATAAATAAATAAGTCATTATTTCAAACAGGTTTGGTGATGCAAAGATGCAGCAAACTTTGGGGCTTATTAATGTGGAACATGTTGGCTCTCATGGGTTCTTTGGGTTGAAAAATGGGTTGGGCTCCCTATGTATTTTCCATCTGTATTTAGGGAAGTATGTTAATATGCTAAATATAGCATAGTTGTTAAATTGGGATTTATTTTTTTATTTTTTTATTTTTTTTGAATCGTGTGTTGTACTGTATTTGTAAAATATTCATCATGTTTAAATAAATCAGTCAAAAAATATGTAAATTTAATAAATTATAAATATTTTGTAAGAATAAAATATTAATTAATGTTAATAATATTGTAGAAATGTAGTTCTTAAAATAAATATATGCATAAATCACTACTCAATACATATGAAATACATTAAATAAATATTTCAAGTAAATGCTTTATTGTAATTCAAATTGAATTTACTGTATAAATATGGTTTTTTATATTGTCTTAACATATTATTTAAGTTTTTAAATTTTAATGTTTGATTTTTTTTATTTTTAATTAGTTTATTTGTAAAAGAAAATTATACCAATGTTTATATAATTCATGGCAATTGAGCTCTACTTAAAAGATGATTTGGCTTGTCTCCATGAAAACAGAAAAACAAATTTTAATGACATTTGAGTCACTTTATTGGTTTCGAATCTTACGACTAAACCTCCAAATGACGTTTTTTGTCTTTTCTGTTTTTTTAAAAAAGATTTAATCTAAATTTATTACTTTTTTGGTTTCTCAAGAGTAATCTAAAAAGTGTCCGTTCTAACTAAAATTAATAAATATTTATTAAAAACCAAAAAAAGTGACAAAAAGTCAAAAAAAATATTTCATTTGAACTTTATTTATTTCTTAAATGATTTTTTTTTTATTTCTTATGAGAGAAATTTTAAAAGTACTTTCATTTGGTCAATGCCGAATATAACTCACGATAAAAATCTATATAAACAAACTAAATCCAAACGCAACCAGAAGCTAGTAAGTTGAGTACCTAATGGCTGCAGTTCATTATGCAAAAGTAATGAATTTCTCAAGCTCGTTCATTTAACAGATAAGCGCAGCCAATGAACCTTACGCCTCTGTTTGCCTAGTTTTTTTAAAATATTTTTTTGCTTAAACAAAAAGTCCAATTATTCGGTCTCACAGTTATCAATTAACTTTTTCACATCTTTTCACATCTATTTTTTTTAAAAAAAAAACTTATAAAACCTATAAATAAAAAAACCTAAGCCAAACACAAACTAAAAGAGTTCACCCAGTTTTTATAAGCAGCACCTCTTTTTAGACAAAGTAGCCAATTTTTGGAACATCATTATCTTAGGCGCGAAATAACAAATTACACGAACCATTTGAGATTTGGGTAGTGAACGAACCATTTGAGATTTGGATAGTGAGCTATGGTAGCCTTTCATACCATAATACAGAACATAAAAAATTCCAAATTTAAAATCAATCTTAGAAACATTTTTCCTTTGGCAAAACACAACAAAGTTCACTTCCAATTTTAAGACCATTGCAGAAAGCCAATTATTATTTTCGTTCACTAAATTTTAAGGAAAAGAAGTTAAATCTAGGTTATTTTCTATGCAAAGGATATGAAGATTGAATTAAATTACAATTGTCTTGATATAGTGGCAATAAATTCAAAACAGAAAACCATCAAAATCTCACCAGCAAGGCAATGTTGAATACATATGTATCTTTAAACATGCATACCAGAAAAATCGTTTACTAACAATTTAAGCATATAATCTGCTAGGCCCAGACAAGGGATGTTCTGAGACAAATGTTGGACAAAGTAATAGCCACAGATAAAGGATCATTTGGCTCAGAAATCATATGTACCGTTCTAATGCATTGTATATTTTGAAATTTCCGTAACCCGAGATTCTCATATGATCTAACAGCCTTCAATATATTGGGCCAACAAAATCGGCTGAACAGTCCGAAGTAAACCACCATGCTCCATGTATCAGTCCACCTGAATCCAATTAGTAAAGTTTTTTGTAGGAATATAGCTATAGTGGCCGGTATACTCGCACAAGGGACATCATCAAGTAATCATCATCGTCAGGGAAGACCCAAAAAAGGGCAGGATTGAATGTTAGATATGATTCTCAGTCTATTTGCAGCATAGCTTCTATATGATACTTCTCCAAATCGGCATCGAGATCCTCAGCAGACAGCTTCTCCCCCTGACCTTTGCCTCTTCCACGTCCCCTCCCGACTCCTTGGCTGCTGCCACCCCGGTGATTCCATCCCCTACCTCCTGCAACCCTTTCTTGCCTACAGTCCAACAACACAAGTCAACAGCAATGCTGATCAGGATAATTGAATAAACTTAAGAGTATGAAGCATAAAGACCACAAACAGACACATCTTTCAACTACATATATGCTGGTGAGTGCGACACAAGAGGAATGATATGCACAGAGAGCTGCACAAGATCCTTGACCCAAGCCTGAATTACAAACATAAAAATTACTCAGAGCAGGGACAGAGGCAGAGCTGGAATTCTTGTTTAGCAGGAGGAATATTATAAATTATACACATTATTTCCCAAGTGATCATCAAAAAAATTACATTGAAGTTTTAATCAAAAGGTTCATATATGTAGATAATTTATAATTGTGCACAATGAATTTTTATATTTTCAAACTGATACATGAAAGTTTTAAAATGAGAAAAAAAATAGAAATTCAATTAAAATTTTCACAACACAAGAAGTTTGACAACAAAAGGTATTTTCTTCTCTGCAAATCACTTTTTGAAGAATGGAATACATGAAAGGGGTTAAGCGCAACAATTTTTTTTTCAAAGCAAGAGTTTGGATTTGTGTTGGTTGAGAAGATAAATTGAAGTCTTAAGTTAAGAATAGAAAGAGAACAATACTAATTAAAGAATCTAAAAACTTAGTTTTTTTATTACCTCCACATGTGAACCAATAATTTTAAATTGAAAGGTGATAGTTAATTGAAATTGCAAATCAATGGACAACTGAAATTGAAAAATCAAGTGAAATAGGGAGCAAACTAGTACTTTAGAGGGCAGCAACATTTGGAGATCATTAAAAATCTTAAGGTAGAAATATAATTTCAGAAAAACTCAGCGGGGTAGTTGTTCCCCCCTCGTCCCTCTTTACCTCCGCCCATGCTCACGAATAATCATTATGCACAAATCAGGTTTGTCCCCAAGTTGAAAGTTATCCTAGAAGAGGTGAGAAGCACATGATACTATTTTAGGTACCAATAAGCATACATGTGGGTACTCCCAATTTTCCATCTTATCTTCTTTCACAGACAGAAAGAGCAGGAAGTCCATACCTTCTAAAAGTGCCGCTTGGGTTTTTTCCTAATATGCCATTTGTGGTGGGAGGCATAGCAGCAGGAGTAACGATACTGACTCCTACCAACTCAATTTTCATTGGCTTCCCATCAAGCAGTACATTGTTGAATCTTTCAATGGCCGCTAATGCATCTGATCGACGTGCAAAAACAACTTCTGCAGTTCCCTAATATAGACATTCTTCCTAAGCCACTAACAGATACAAAAAGTTCTTCAAAAGCATCTTCCTAGCCCAAACCTGTCACGATACCTTTGATCTTCCACTCTGATCATAGTGGATCGAATGTCGCTTCAGTTGGCCAACCTCTGAGAATAGCTCCTGCAAGGAGCCATGCAACATTATTGCAGTATTACCGTGCCCAAAAAAAAGTTTAGGATAGAAACACAAACACAAAAACAGCATGATGATCATGCTGATATGAAAACTCAAGACTACTGAGAATCAATTCAGTTTTGCCATAAATCTGACTACTTCTGACATTCTACACAGCCTCAATCTCACACCATTGGCCACATAAATACGTTTTGATTCTTTAGAAATGACAAGTGATGCATACGAATTCATTCATCTAACATTCCAACCATAGTTCTGCTTTTCTGGCTTTTTAAAATTTTTTGCCCTGTTTGGCCGCTGGTCCGTGACTCTATACATGAATCCCTTTGCTAAGCAAAGCTACTTGTGCATCTATACATGAAACCCTTTGCTAAGCAAAGCTACTTGTGTATGTGAATCAGTGAATAATACAGTTTGATTGATCTGATTAATAATGGATGGATATTTAATCTCACAGAATTCGTAATTCCACATTTTAACTGAAGGTATTCTTAATACCGCGCTTTTTAAAATATTATACATCCCACTTTTTTGTGAGATTGGTTATCCAATAGATGGCTAATTCTCTTCCGCCACTGGTTATCCAATCTCTTCCGCCACTGGTTATCCAACGGAAAGCTAATTTTTCCGCCACTTGTTGCATCCAAATAAGTGAAATAACATTTCGTGAGATGTGCAATCTAATTCTACATTTAATCCTGTCAATAAAAATTTGAAAAAATGAATGACAAAAACACTCAACCAACAGTTATACACATATATATATATATATATATATATAGAGAGAGAGAGAGAGAGAGAGAGAGAGAGAGAGAGATTTGCAATAAGAGTTATATTTATGAATGTGTATGAGAAATAAAAGAAAATTGTAAATACCTTTAGATCCTCGTTAGAAACGACATAATCCAAGTTGGAAATGTAAAGCTTCGTCCCCGATTCAGTAGCGGTCCCTCCATTCTCCAACATTTGCCGCATTTGAGGCATCTGAATGGAAAATCAGACTGCTCTAAGTGTTCTTCGTACGTGAGTGCATGTGTGTCGGTGTATGAGATAGTGAGGGAGCGCGCGCGCGCACGAGAGAGAGAGCGAGAGAGAGAGAGAAAGAGAAGCTCGCAGTGAAGCAGAAAATGCACTATGAATCTAGTAGAATTATAAACCCTAACGTCGCGCTACGCACTGATATGAGAAGATAGAAACCCTAGCGCACCTGTGGGGTCAAATATGGCGTCGTCCTGGTCGGAGCGCGGTTGGGGAACCGCCGATCTGGACCTGGACCATGACCGGAGCCATAAGTCTTGCCTCGACCTCGACCCCTGGCCCTGGAATCACCGTTGAAACCTCCAGATTTCTTGTTATTTCTGATGATATCATCGAGGGACATGTCCAGAGCGTCAGACATTATCGGTAAACTCAGGGATGGGAGATTAGGGTTCGCGAAGTCGAGCGCAGATAACAGGGGTTCTGGAGAGAGAGCGAGTTTAATGAGCGGAGCGAGGGTTTATGAGGAACTCAATGTGGAGGTGACATCTATATTAGGTAGAATAAAATGCAACAAGGCCGACATTCTTTTTCTTTTTCTGTTTTTTTTATGGGAGAGAAATGTGAGGTTGATTTATTTTTAATTTTTAGATATAGAACTCCCTTTAAAATTTTATATTATTAATTTTGAAAATTATTTTCATATGCTTTCATATAGAAATCTTTAATAATTATAATGGAAACATGTTGAGAAATAAAAAGGTGGGAAACAAATTTTATTTTCATTTATTTATATTTGTTCAAGAAAAAAGGGTCAAAAATGTTGAAATTTAATTACCAATCTCTAAATACAAATGAAAGTAAAAAATTCGCACACAAAAATTAAAAAATTAATCAGCATCAATGATGTATATGATTCGGTCCACATCGACTTACGTTCACGAGCGAAAAAATAAATATTTTACTACATCAAATATGAAATAGTACAATTGCTATTTACTTTCTACCAGTTAACTTCTCAAATTATTCTCACATAACTTTCTCACCTATTTTTTCTAATCATATGGCTCCCACTAGTGTTCTATTTATAAGAGCATGTGAAAACTATAAAAGCCCACAAGCCCATATAATTATAAACCCTATACAATATAGATTCTTAATGGATTCCTAATTCCACCTCAATCCAAATACGTATAGATTAAAATAAGATGATAAATGGGTTCTATAGAACACAATGCACATAGCTCAATAATCTATCTCTTAGCTTGAATTCTACAAACTATCATAAAAATAACCAACGTCAAATTCAATTCTGTCATTATTGTCGCCAAATTGCTACACCAAAATAGCATGACTTGTACCGCTACACCAAGTTGCCTGCACCCCAAACTAGGTGCCCCACAAAGCTCACTATTTTATAAAAGAATGGGTCTCTGCCTCTCTCCCGTTGTGCACGCAATTGGAGAGATCACTGTTACTAACCAAATCAATAACAAATAAAACTCACTTATGTCGAGGTGTATTCATGTCCATCATGTTTGTCATATTAATCTCTTTACCTAGAGCTTTCATATAAACATCTAACAAGTGTTGCCATCGCATCTTGCCGGCATCCTGCACACCATCTGATTTGCTTACCTGCGCATTTGTACTACCTCATTGCTTCTGTGTACCCTTACGCCTATTTTATGTGTTTTTTCGCAACTGTTATTTATCTTGATCACCCTTACACTTTGTTTGTATATATCGTTTACCTATACTACTCATCTAATGTCTGACAGTAGTTCCACCTGTCAAACACTCTCTACAAGCCTGTATAGGTTGGCAATCAACTGTTCTTGCAGTACATTCGTGTTTTCTTTTGAAACCCAAAGTACTTTACCTCTTGATGAGAACCTGCAATCTCTCGAATCTATCATTCCTAGAGAAATCAAATTCTTTCTTACTCCTTAAATTCGGCACATGTCTAACCCTGGTCAATATTAAAATGATCCCATTAAGCCTGCAAAACTGCATTACCTACATACCGACAACTTTGTTCATTGCATTGTTAGCCATCCTAACAATAACCCAATTGCATAACTGATACATATGAAAATGCTCTATGGCTGCACACGCGTGGAACACACATTCAGAATCTAAAATTCAATCTGATTTTCTTATATATGAAGTAATTATGAGCACATCTGATTCTTGATAATTTGAGCTATTTGTAACCGCATTCTCTGATAATTGTTCTTTCTCCTTGTTCGTCTTGTACTTTGGACAATTTCTCTTCAGTTGACCTTCCTTATCACAATAGCAACACATCACTTTGTAACCTCTCGACTTGGAACGACATTTCCTTTTGAACTCCTCTTGCCTCATTGTCGTCCTGCCTCTAACTTTCTAACTACGTGATTCAACCATGATTTCATCTCCCGATGATCTACCTCTCTCAATCTTCTTCAACTCTTATAAGTTATGAGAGCAGTAACAATCTCGTCTAAATTAATGGTATTTTTTATAAACATCAGTATAGTCCTCAAATGCTCGTATGATGAAGGTAATAAAACCAACAAGTGAATTATTTTATCCTCGTATTCGATCTTTGTGCCGATAGAATCCAACCAGTCAGTATTTTGTTGAATTCATCCAAATACTCCATAAAATTTGTTTCCCCTGCTATCTGAAGTGCATATAACTATAAAGACAATTGATTCGTCAAAATCTTAGACTTGTACCTACTCTCCAACTTAACCTAAAGTTATGCTGGATCGTTTTCGTTGATGACTTTCTAAAGTATGCTATTACCAAGATACAACTGAATCGTATTGTTTGCCAAGTCCCACATCTTTTTCCACTATACGTTATTCATCATTTCTGATTTTTCTGACTTCTTCCCAAGAGCCTTGTTTAGTCCCCGTGCATCAAAATTTTCTTCACCCTTTATTGCCAAAAGATGAAGACATTGTGGCCGTTAAATGGTTCAATCACAAAACTCGAACTCTTTAACGCTATTAGCATTGTATTTGACATTCTCCCATAATCAAAACTCGTCGAAATACCAAATATGTGTAAACCTTGTTCCTCGTAGCCCAGATTAACTCTAATTGTATCCGATTGCTCCAAATTGTATTCGATCAATTTCAATCTATACTGATCTGTCAAATTCAATCAAACAGTATAGAAATAAAAAAATCTGATCGCATCGATGAACCCACAACACTGAAAAATCTTAGAGGACATTTTCTCCTTAAATTATTTTAATATATATATATATATATATGAATTAATGTAACAAAATAAATTTGAGCCGTGGATTTCAATGTTGCAACCACACCCAATCAATTTGTGAGGCACTAATGTTATTTCTCTTTTAAAAGGCTAGCTTTGACATTATGAAATGTAACTTAACTATTCACTTGATTTATTTTCTCTAGTAATCTTTCCTTTTTGAGAAAGAGATTCACTATTTAAATTTAAAGATAAAATTCTATTTTTTTTTCTTGAATTTTTATTAATCCAAGTAAGTATTTGAGAGTATGGAATGCCCCTTTGTTTTCCTCTCTGTAAATAGCTAAATTCAGATTAATAATTTAGCTGTAAGTTATGTGATTATAACAAGTTGTATCATTAGGATGTTCTGTATAGATGTTGATGGGAAGTAAATAAATTTAGTAAAAAAGTAAACTAATTTAGTTATTTACTTTATTATTTATTTAATTTTATAAATAAATTTACAAAATCATAATTCAAGTACGATTTAAAGTGGAATTAAAAAAACAAATAGTATCTTCTTTTTATTTTTTAACAGAGCGATGGATGCGAGCGAAATAAATTACTATTCCTAAATAAGAGTGAGAGATGTGTATAGAGTTATTGAAATTAGAGCAAAAAACTTTAAATCTTTCGCTGATTTCAAGTATGGTGCTTTGTTATGGTGGTTAGTAACCACAATAGTTGTCGATTAATGAAATATTTTTTTAGTTTTTAACAAAATGAAAAAGGCTATCAAAATTGTAGAAGTGGAGTTACTATTTTTAATTGAAAAGTAAAGTTACTATTGGGAAACTATACCTAAAAGATACCACTATTTATTTAAGATATTTTGTCCATTTTTAATTCGATTCTAGTAAAGATTGGCTTTGTGGCAACTTATAATGACCTAAAGATACTTATAGTGGTTTATATGTGACCTACGTTTATATGTTATATCTATAGCATATATGATTAAAGCTATTTGAGTAACTAAAATATTACAAGTGAAAACATAGAATTGTACGAGATACAAAATATTGATAAATAAATATTTGTATTAAAACATATTAAAAATGTTTACAAACAGATGGTAGTACTTCTTAAAATACAACAGCGGAATTAATCATACTCAAACTCGCGTACAACTCAAAATTTGAAAAGCTCTTGAAAATTCTTACAAGACCCCTCACTCTCTCAAGCTTTGAATTCTCTACTTAAATTTTTTTGCAAAACTCGCTGTCTTCAATAATATTAAAAATACAAGTGGACTACAGTTGGTCTTGAAGTTTGTCAACGAAATTCTTGTCGGTTACTGCAAATATTCTTTTGATTTTTGACAAATTAAAAGAAAGCTATCAAAACTATGGGAGTAGAGTTACAATTGTTAATTGGAAAGTGGAGTAACTATTGTTAAATGGAAAGTGGAGTTATTATTGGGAAACAATTCCTAAAATAGACTATTATTTATTGAAGATTTTTTTATCCTTTTTGTTTGGGTTCTCGTAAAGGTTGGCTTTGTGAGAACTTATAGTGACCTATAAATACTTATAATGATTCTAGTAAGAATTGGCTTTGTAAGAAATTATAGTTGCTAATTATCTAGGTGTTTATGTTATCTTTTAGTTGGTAGTTACTCAGTCCATTCAGATAGATAATAAAATAATGACAATTCCTTAGATGCCAATCACGTTTTATAAAATCCTTAAAAGACCATTAACTATTGATGAATAATTAGTTGGTGAAATTAGAGTATTTTCTCTACAAAAGAATCAAGAATTTATTCAAAATCAATATGGAGATAATTCACCAACTGTTTAACCATGTTATTTCAACAGAAAGAATCATCACACAGTGTGATCATCTAGATATAACTAATCTACAACCCTTATACAAGGTAATTCTACATAATAAAGTTCTCAACAGTTCCTACTGCGTTGATGTTATACGTAGCTTTCAAAAAAAATATGCAAACAAATATCCCAGTTATGACACTTTCGATGATGTTTTAGATGATATTGGAATCCAAAATATTAATAACACGATGAAATAACAAAATTCACCCATTTGGCAAAAGGGACACACAAAGTCAATTAAACAACTGGTGACATTCCTACTAAATTAAATCACAAATTATTAGCTATATTCATAAATAGTAAAAAACAACCAAGAATGGTTTATCCCATTATTGATTTGCAAAGATTATTTCTCATAAGTCTCCAAACAAAATACTTACCTGTCAGCAAAAACAAAACCACTTTTGGTGAGACACAACTTTTCCAAAGCAAAAATCATTACCAAAAGGAATTCTCAAGAAGACAACAAGGACGCTTTTGGTGGATCTCAAGACCAATTTATATTTCAATTATATTTCAACTATTATTTAAAGGAATCTTTCATCCTTGTTGAAAGCATAATTTTTAAAAAAGTTTTCGATAAAGAGTTCAGAGTTTGAGAGAGTAAGAGTTCTTTGTAAGAATTTACAAGAGTATTTTAAATTTCGAGTTATACGAAAGTTTGTATGTGATCAATTCAGCTGTTGTCTTTCAAGAAATACTACTATCTGTTTGTAAGTATTTTCAATATGTTTTAATGCATATAATTATTCATCTATATTTTGTATATTCTACAATTCTATGTTTTCATTTGATATCTTTTATTTGTTAATTAACAGGGCGTTTATGGTATTATAACAAAATTGGGGTAGAAATAGTGTTATAATTGAAATGATAATAAAATTGTCCTAATTCAGTTTTGTAAATTTTCTTTTATTTGTTTAACTGTCTTTTGAGTTTGATGTTATTATATAAAGATAAATTTTCAGCACAAATTTCTAAAATTTATGATGATAAATTTACTTATTTAAGTTTTATTTTTCTATTTTTTTTCTTTATATTTTGAGAATTTTTTTTATAATTTTTGAATCATCTATGTGAGATTAATTGAAAAAGTGAAAATTTTAATTGAAAAATAAAATAATTCACTAAAAATCAAAATAAGTAACATAAAATTGAGATATTTTAGCTTATTTTGACATATTTTTATTGTTTATATTCTTTTTAAATTCTTTTTATTTTTTACATATTCTTGAAAAAAAATAAAAAACATAATAATTAAACTAATTGATAAAAAAGTTATTTAAAATAAAATAAGCAGACAAGTAATTATTATTTCAAAGAGGCAATCGTAAAATTACTCTTTTGTTTTTTTAAAATCTATTCCGTGCGAACAATCGAAATAGTACGAATAGCAATAGGGCGGGGCGGGACTGGAGATTAGTTCATCCATTCCCGTCTCCTATTTGATTGGGACAGGAACAGAGAAAAATATCGAGAAAGTAACGGAGAACGGGACAGGTAGAGAAATATTTCATATATGATTTTTAAGGTTTTAAAAAATAATATTAATAAAATTTATAAATAATATAATAAATAAAAAATAATAGTTGATGAATTAATATAATTAAATATACAAGATATAAAAAATAAAAAAAATTAGA
>JAOTRH010173762.1:0-12292 GCA_034768845.1 Heliamphora exappendiculata | reverse complement strand
ATAAAAAGTACGCAAGGAGATAGTGCAGGAAAATTTAAAAATCATCCACAATAAGATATATATATATATATATTGACAAAAGTATCTCTCTTCCATGGGAAAAAAGGCCATTTGGTAAATTGGGAGTTGGTATCTAGACCAAAAGAACAAGGGGGTCTTGTGATAGGAAATGTTGCCATGAATATTACCCCAAATGGCTTTGGAGATTTCCCATTGAGCAAAACTCACTTTGGCACTCCATTGTAAAGAGCAAGTATGGAATCCAAGCTAATGGATGGGATTCTAGTGTGGTAAACTCAAGTAATTCTCACTCTCCTTCGAAAGCTATTTCTAACATTGCTCCTCTTTTCATGAGATTTGTAACTTAATGGTGAGTAATGGAGAAAATGTTAGCTTCTGGGAAGATGTTTGTGGGGATAATGCTTCCTTTTGTGTTTTGTTTCCTCATATTGGTTGATCCGTTCCCGTGACATGACTATTGCTTCTATGAAACTTTCATGTGTGGCTCCAATTTCATAGAATTTCAATTTTTATAGAAATCTCAACAATAGGGAATCTCTTGAAATGGCAGCTTTATTGGCCAGCATTAATGAGTTTTTCTTGAGAGCTTAGGACATTGATTAAAGAGTTTGGTTGCTTCACTCTTCTGAGTCTTTTTCTTTCAAATTTTTCTTGGATAATCTCATTGATAATCCTAATATCCCTCATTTCCCTCTCATAAAAAATTTGGAAAATGGTTAGGCCTATTAAAATTAAGACTTTTATGTGGACTTTGACTCATAAAAGTCTTATGACCAATGACGTTTTTCAAAGGGGGTGATCTCTTAGCTATCTACGTCCTCAAGGGTAAATTATGTGTAGAAGGGGTGGAGAATCTTTGGATCATTTATTGTTGCATTGTTCATTGGCTCTATCTTTATGGCACCGGTTAAGTGGATTAGCGGATATTAATTGGGTGGCTCTAGAATCGTGTATGCAATTGATAGAGATTGATCTTGGGGGTTTTGGGTTCAACAAGAAAATTAAAGTGGTGGAATTGTTCTATGTTTACAATTTTTTGGGTCGTTTGGTTGGAACGAAATGCAAGGATTTTTTAGGACAAGTTTGAGGATGTTATTTATTTATTGGACAGATTTTATGTGTGTTCTATTTAGGTATCGAATTCTCCTCTTTTCAAAGGAATTCCATTGTTTCTTATATCTAGGGATTGGAGGGAAGTATGTAATTATTAGTGTTTGTATTTTGTGTCTTTGTATTTTTCCCCCTTTTTTTTTCATTGGGGGACATCTTGTCCCCTCCATCTATTGTAATCTTTAAGTTTCTTCATTAATAGATCTCTTTGTTGCTGAAAAAAAAATCTCTCTATTCCATTAGGATGAGTTAACAAAGATGGGCAGATAATTTGAAAAAAAATAAATGAACAGGGCAAAACCTCTCAATTAATTGTTTACTTATTCCACAAGTGAATTTTCACATTCATGGAAGCTGCAACTTTAAACACAATTAGGGCTCGGTTGCGGATATTTTTTTTATAAACTCTAGTTTTACTTTGAGGAATCAAAAACTCCCCATTACAACTAAAATCCATTTTTTTATGTAAATAAAACAAACTTCACAAAAATAGGCATAAAAGGAAGGCCACCAACTTCATATGTCACCAACTTTATAAAATAGGCATAAAAGGAGTACTACCCGTGTACAAAATGGCCAACCACAAAAAGGCTCTATACCACTTCCGTGAATAGCAAAAAGGTTTATAAAATCTAAGAAATATATCAAGGGAAAGATTACACTCTTTCCTCTCACCTCTATACAAAAGGCTCCTTAAAGAGCTCCTAAGGTGAAAAAGTGGACTCTCTAAATCTTCTAAAAAAAAGGCAATTCCTCTCCTACCAAATGAGCCACGTCACACACAAGTAAAGACGTTGAAGTAGCCAAAAAGGCAGACAAAGCATATAGATGACACAAAATGCAGTATGCCAGGAATTAGTTTTAGAGTGTGATGCGGTCCATGCAAAATACAAAGGGCCATTTACAATTTTATTTTAATTATTTAATATTTAATTTTATTTTATTAATTTGAATTTTATTTTGTTTCTTTTAGTTTAAAATTCTATTTTATCTTTTAATTAAAGTTTTATATTTGTTTCCTTTTTGTTTAGAATTATAGCTTATCTTAAGATTTTATTTTTATTTTTTTAATATTTTAAATTCCTTTTAGATTAGAATTTTAAACATATAAATAAGAGGTTCACTTAATATATTATTCAGAGTTGAATTAATGAAAAACTGAGTTTTAAGATTGTAGCCTTATGTTAGGGTTTCGACCCTTGTATGCTACCTTCCACAATTCTCACCCCCCAACATGTTGCATCATTTGGTATTAGAGCTTAGGCTCGAGATTCTGCATCTTTTTCTCCTTCTTTCACTCTATCTATAGCCGAAGAATCTCCTACCGCAATCTCGCGGCCACCCCTTTGCAATCACAACGTCGTCGTCGCCACCACCGACACTGATGACCTCCAAGGTCGCCATTGCCACCATTCTCATTGGCCTTCCCCTTTCCCTTTACCTTTCCCTTGCCTAGGGTTGTTCAACAACCCACTCAACCGCCCTGCATCCGTTCGCTCCACACCGACCCAAGCAAATTTAAAAGAAAGAGAATGGTGGGTTGGGCGGGTTGTGGATGAAATTCAGCGGGTCAGTTGGTGAGTCAGTTTCAAATCATCCAACCCGCCCAGCAACCGACCCGCACCGCACATGTTTTTTAGTTTTAAATTTTCAATCCCAACACCTCCTTGAAAACAAAACAGTCAAAACACAAACAAATTAGTAAAATATTGCTATAATATTCATTTAATTTTTAAACTATGGCAGCGTGGATTGTAGATTTCTTTAAACTGTTCATTTAAATATTTTTGTTTATTGATTTAAACTATTCATTTAAATATTTAACTTCACCACATCATTTGTTTGCCTTATGCAAACAATTTATTTATAAATATTGTTGAAATTTGAACTGTGGTAGCCGGGTTGTGGGTTTCTTCGATAACCCACTTAAACAATAAATGTTAGAAATTTAATAATCTATTTAATTTTTAAACCGCTAAACCGCTCAACCCGTCATTGCAAAATCGCCCAAAAAAATAACTAATCCGTCGATTTTATAAAGTGGATGGTTCGGCAGTAGATTGAAATTTTTTATACCGCCATAAATGGTTTGGTTAATGAATTTTTACTCAATCCGCACCGCACCGATCCGCCCACACCCCTACCCTTGCCGAACCCTAGCCGCCACCTCTCTCCATCTTCCTCACCAAAACCCTAGACACCACTCGCCTCAAACCTAGCCGCCGCCCTCTCCTCCTTTCATTGTCGAAACCCAATAAACCCTCTCCCTCATCACCAAAACCCTAGCCGCTAACCTCGCCAAAACGGCCCTCGCTTCACCATCATCAAGCCTCACCCCTTCCTCCTCATGCGATCTCATTGACTCCTTTAATTCGTTGATGTCACTACCTTGTCGTGCCAATACCATCGCAACTCCTTGTCGAAACCTTGCACCACTGCTACCGCCCCTCTTTCTCTCCTTTCTTTTTTTGTTCTCTGCATTCCCCCCACCCCCCGAAAAACCCTAACGCCTGCAACCCTACCTTGCAACGCAAGGAAGACAATCCAAAAAAACCCTGACCCGACCCAAATTCATTATTTCAGTTGAAGTTCAAAGTTTAGGATACAGGATTTAAAGAGAATAATAAAGAGAGAGAATAATAGAAGAATTAGGTTTAGGGTTTTTTTATTATGTCCCCTTCACCTCTACTATTTGTATTAAATCAATAAATGTGTAAATTTCAAGAAACCCTCGAAACATAACTAAAAAAGTAAAATAATAAAATAAATATTACACTCTCCCTCAAGCTGGAACATAGAGATCAAACATGCTCAATTTGAAGGATAAATGCTGAAGAGAGGAACGTAGTAAATGCTTCATGAAAATATCACCCAATTGATTTTCCGAGCGAACATACAGAGTGATAATGTGCTTTCGTTACAACAAATCACGAATGAAGTGACAATTAACCTCGATATGCTTAGTTCGCTCATAAAAGACTATGTTATTAGAAATGAAAATAGCAGCTTGATTATCACAATACGTCGACATCAGTGAAGAAACAAGAATGCCAAAGTTCATAAAAAGATAGGGAACCCATAATAGTTCGAAAGCAGTATGCACCATAACATGATACTCAGTTTTAGCACTAGAATGAGCAACAACAGCCTGTTTTTTTATCACGCCAAATAACAAGGTTTCCTCTAACAAAGGTGCAGTATCCAGAAGTAAATTGTCGATCAGAGCGACTACCAATCCAATCTTCATCACTAAATCCAACCACAGACAAGGATCGAGAAGGCCGATAGAGCAGACCGCGATCTGGTCCACTTTTCAAGTATCGCACAATCCAACAAACAGCCTCAAAGTCATGTTGATGAGGAGCACACATAAATTGGCTAACCACACCAACGGCATAGGTAATTCTAGGACGTATAACTGTGAGATAAATTAATTTTCCAACAAGACAGCGATAATGACCAACATCAGAAAAAAGATCGCCAGAATCAATATCAAATTTAACCGTTAAATCCATAGGAGTATCAACATATCGAGCACCAAGAAGACCAAATCTCAGATAAAAGATCAAGAGCATACTTCCGCTAAGAAATAAAGATACTCTAAGAAAAACGAGAAATCTCAATGCCAAGAAAATAGTAAAGGATACCCAAGTCCTTAGCATGAAAGGTTTGGCCTAAACGTGGCTTTAAGTCAACAATACCAGCAGAGTTATCAACATAAATAATGATATTATCAACGTCTATGAAGCACGGGTACTACGGAAATAGTGTCGTACACGCATCGACTACGGGTATAGCACCGGTACGTAGTAGGTACGACAAGAAAGTACCAGGTACTTTTTCGATTGTCGAGTATAATACCAGTACGTTTTGGGTACGCCATCAGTATGTTTTGGGTACGCCAGTGGTAAATTTTGGGTACGTGAATGTTAGAACTTACATGAAACTTTTAAAAATTAAAGAAGCATTAAAGTAAATAATATGTTATCTCTTTTAATATAAAGATAAATATGAGTATTAAAAAACATGATTTAGATTCTTTAATTTAATAAGAATGTAAAAATTTTAAATTTGTGTAAGAAAATACATCTTCTGATACTTTCAGTTAGGGTTTGCGACTACAAAAAACTACTTTCAACCAATACAGTTGCCATAGAATTGTCGTCCAACCCAACAAGTATTTGTTATTTGTAGTCCCAACTAGCAATTGCCAAAGACACAGTTTTGGGACGATAATGCTTATATGATCTAACATTTATTTTTTTCTCTCATAAGTAAAAAATAATTTTATATTTAACATATATGTAATGTAATGCTAAAATGTACAAATAAATAAATAAATTTACCGCCGTACCATAGGCATACTCGTACTCTTATGCTTTTAAATTTCATCATACATGTACCGTACTGTACCCGTACCACGTACCTGCAATCATGCTTCATAGATCAACGTAGACATTCAATATAACAATGCTATTAGGGGAATGGTGAAAAAAGATAAAATGATCCACGGAGGAACACTGAAAACCCATAAGCAAGTACAACAGAGCTAAAGCAATCAAACCATAAAAAGACTTACGAAAATGACAAACCATATTCTCACTACCAGAGACAATGAAACCAGAGGGACTGATCCATATATACCTCCTCCTGAAGATCACCATAAAGAAAGACATTTTTTATATCAAGTTGAAACAATGGCCAAGAACGGCTAACCGCCATAGATAGAAGAGTATGAATAGAATTGAGACGAGCTACGAGAGAAAAAAATCTCCAAATAATCAACACCATAAGTCTAAGTGTTGCCACTAAGCGAGCCTTGAGCTATTCAACGGAACCATTTGGTAGATATTTGACAGTGTACGCCCAACGACAACCCAACATTTTCTTTATAGGAGGGAGAAAAGTAAGCTCCCAAGTTTGATTCTGATGAAGAGCACTTATCTCCACATCCTTAGTTGTTTCCATCTAGGTAATGATATAGCCTGCTCATAAGAAGAAGGAATAGAAGCAATAGACATGAAACAAGCAAAGAAATGAAGGCAAGAAAAGACACGAGCATAGGAAACATACTAAGCAATAGGGTATTGAGTACAAGTGCGTTTACCTCTCTGCAAGGCAAGGTCATCAATCGAAGGAAGGACTGCAGATGGGGAAGATGTGGCCAGGCCATTAGAGACAGTCGACCGATTCTAAGATCGTTGATACATCTATAGGGGAGAAGAATGTACCTAGACAAATAGGGGTATTGGCAAAGGAAGCATAGGATCGATGAACTCCCCATCACGACAACAGAGAAGGTCTAAAGACAAGTCTTGACCAGCAGAAGTAGAAAAAGAAGTCGACTCAAAAAATGTGACATTGGCACTAACAAAATATCGGTTAAACTCGGGATGATAGCAACGATATCCTTTATGAGTGTGTGAGTACCCAAAAAAAACACATTTGTGGGCCCAAAAAGATAGCTTATCAAGTCCGAGATCAAAAACACAAACAAAAGCAACGTAACCAAATACCTGAGGAATGAGAAAAAAGGTTAAGACCCAGGGTATACTAAGGAAAATGGTGACAGATTGTTTATCGCCACATAGGACATACGATTAATGAGATGACATACAGTTAGAATAGTATCATACTTGCATTTGGCATTGCAAAGTACGTGCAAAATCTAACAAGTGTTTGATGCTTACGCTCCACGACACCAATTTGCTGAGAGGAATGGGCACAACTAGTTCGATGAATAATACCATGACCACACAAAAGGAGTCAACAATAAATTGGATATATTCCAAAGCATTATCAGATCAAACAATTTTGATATGTTTGCCAAATTGTGTCAAAATCTCATTATAAAATTTAGTAAGAATAAGAGCCAACTCAGATATGTTCTTCAGTAAAAATAACCAAGTCATACAAGAGTAATCATTAACAAAGATAACAAAATAGAAATACCCACTAGATGTTCGAGAAGGATCCCAAATATTAGTATAGATTACATCAAAAGATGCACACTGACGACCATGACTACTAGAAGGAAAAGAGCTACGGTGATGTTTGCCCAACTAACAAGACTCACACTCTAAACTAAACAGAGAAGTCAAATTAGGAATAACTAACTCCAATTTGGTTAAAGAAAGGTGAACCAACTAAAGATGCCACTGAAGAGGAATAAAGGCACTCAGGGCAAAGGATGTGTGAGGAGAAGCACGATAAGTCTTTAGAAAATAGAGACCATCGTTCGCATGCCTCGAACCAATCGTCTTTTTGGTTTTCAGGTCCTAAAAAACACATGAAGGAAAAAATGCTATAGAACAATTTAAAACTTTAGTTAATTGACTAACAGAAAGCAAATTGAAGAAAAAATCGGGAACATAGAGACTATAGGGTAAGGCCAGGGATGGATGAGGATGAAGAACACCTTTCCCACGGATGAGGCGAGAAAAACCATTAGCTAAAATAATATTATGGTGAATAGGAGTAAAATCAGAAAACAAGGAAGTACCAAACAGTGACAACTAGCTCCAGAATCTATAATCCGCAAAGGTGGTGAAAGAGTAGAAAATGCAATAATACTTGATTCAACTAAAGTAGCAGTAGAAGTGGAAGAAGGATACGCGATATGCAAGGCCTGAACGAGATTACTAAGTTGACCAGTGAGTGGACCATGAGAATTAAAACTAGAGGAGGCCAAACCAGAAGAAGCTGAAAATGTGAGAGGCTGACCTGAGAAGAGCTATCGGTAACCTGATGAGCAGAATTTGGCTTTCCATACTTTTGTCAACGTATGGTTTCGAATGTTTAGTACCCTCACAGTAATCACACTTTCGGTCACCATGGCCACTTGTTCGACCACTGCTACCTGCTCCACCACGAGAACTACGATCACTACGTCCACCACGAGAGCCACTACAACTACAGTAATCACACCTTCGGTCATCGTGGTCACCTATTCGACCACCACTATGAGCTCCACCACGAGAATTACGACCACTACGTCCACCACGGGAGCCACTACGATTACAAGTGAAAACTAAAGCCGGGTACTCCAAAGAAGATGTAGAGCGAGATACAGTGGATGCTTGTCCAATGAGGAGCGCAAATAATGGGAATAGGCATTAATGGCTATAGGCAAGGCCTCACTAACGAGAATTTGATCTTTGAATCCACATAACTCCGGGTCTAAAGCGGATAATAAGGAAGCAATCATAAAGTCCTCCCAATAGCAGCGTTGTTGTGTAAGATCAATAATAAGAGGTCATAACTGCAACAACTGGTTCCAAAGATTCTTAAGCATGTTGTAATATTCTAACAAGGGCTTCCCAGACTGCTTCGTGGTGAAAATCTTTTTATAGATCTAAAAAACACGAAAAATGTTACTTTAATGTGAGAATGAGTCAATAACAGTCCCAAATCTTCTTAGAGGTGTCGCAAAATTTAACAGTCGTGGCAGCGGTAGGCTCCATACTATGCCACAACTAGCCCATAACAATCGAATCTTCACACATCCAATCTTCATATTTTAAATGTCTTACACAAAGGAGCATCAGTCACATACTTTAATTTGCGCTTCCCACGCAAAACAAAAAAAAAATCACCAAATGAGCTCAAACTAAGTAATTCAACCCATTTAATTTTGTAGATGTAATAGATTTGAGCATATCATCATCCCGAGTTAAAGAGATTGTTTCGGACACAACCCCAAAAAAAATAAAAAATTAATGAACCAATAATGTGAGACTTTAATGAACCAAAACCATTAATGTCCCAAAAGCTAAATGAATCGCAAATCAATAATGAGCTAGTAATGTCTCGAACCAATAATGAACTACAAATCAATAATGTCTCGAACCAGGACCTCAAACCACACCTTTGCCAAACAAGATGAAGAAAGGCCAAACCATAGTCACTCCTAAACCAAACACTAGCCATCACTGTCGAATCAAACTCTAGCTGCCGTCGACCTGTTTGGAGCAAACCCTAGCCGCCCTCACCTCCTTTGGAGTAAACCCTAGACGTCGTCGACTCATTTAAAGCAAACTCTACCCACTGCGAGAGCTGCGTGACGAAGGTTAGGATCGCGTGAACTGAGAACGAGCCCCAAAACTTCAAATCAATGCACAAACTTCAACCTAACTTCAAATCGGCTTTAGATATGATAAAGATTAGGGTTGGCGACACAAATCGAGTGGAAAAGAGGCAGCCAAGCTCGCAATGAAGTGCGAATGTCTAGATCGAATAAAAAAAACTAAGGTTTTGGAACCGACGAACGAAGGCCGTGAGATGGCCAAAAATATTTTGCAAAAATCACCATAACGAAGAGGATATCAAGTTAAGCCGAGAGGTGCGATCGGCAAACATTGGCATATATACGGACGATGAAATCAGCATAACATCATTGTCGGATAACGCTAACATCAGTAACGTTTGTGACTCTCAACTCCTCTGAATAATTAGACGAATTATGAAGGTGCGATTGTTTGCTCTGGTACGAAGTTGAAATTCAAAGTTTAGGATTTGGGGTCTAAAGAGAACAAGAAAAGAGAGAGAGAGAGAGAGAGAGCGAGAGAGAAAATAAGAGAACAATTAGGTTTAGTGTTTACTTATTATATTCCCTTCACCTCTAAGTTAAATCAATAAATGTGTAAATTACAAGAAGACCCACGAGATATAAACTAAAATAATAAAATAACTATTCTAACAGTTTCGGCCCAATCTTTTTTTTTTCCCTTTCAGCCCAAAAATTACCCAGCCCAAACTAAACAGTACGACCCAATCTTTTTTTCCCCTTTCAACCCTAAATTAACCTAGTCCAATTTAGCAACACAAAAAAATACTACTTAAAAAAACCCTTTTCTTACATATTTTGGCTTCTTTTCTTGCTACACACTCTTAATGGAGTGGACACGAACAAATAATTTTCATAGCTTTCTTAGACGTGCTTATAAAGTTGTGAAATTATTATTGATAGAGGATATGCAACAAGTGCGGCATTTGCATCAAGCTTTCTAAAGATGAAACTTTTACCTGAACCACACCCGTAATCCTATCAATTACTTTGAGATAATAACACTCATCTTTTAGTCTCCCTAAAGGTATTTGGTTCCTATTCCGATGGGTGACTATTTGGTTGAAATTTGGTACGACGTACCTCCCATTACTATTACGCATGTGCTACTTGATCTTCCATAGATTGATGACTTTGATGCCACTTATCATATGGAAGATAACACCTTTAGCTTCATACACAATGGAAAGATTGTTTTGTTGAAACATGCAATTCCAAAAGATGAGATGTCAACATAGTAGTTTTCTACTTCAATGTCTACTCACAACCTTGCCCCATTTTGGACCAAGACAATTTTGTTCTACTCCAAACAAATCTAAGTTCAAAGCATCTATTCCTCCTCTGGTCATTGAAGAGCTAGCAACCTTTATGTTGAATAAGAGTTCATCAAGTAAAGAGTTTTTTGAACATAAAGATGCATTCAATTTGGCACTTCCTATTGATGATTCACCAACAAAAGCTTTCAATAGGTTAGAAATTATTGATTTCATTGGTGTTGGACTTGTCAACTGACTCAAGATCAAAATTAGTTGTCCTGCAAATAAACTGAAGCAGCTTGTATATTCAAAATATTTGATTATTTGGAATGGCAGAGTACAGTATTTTATGACGAACACGAAATCGAGTTCTTTTTTCAGTAGAAGAGAATAATGCGGAATACAAAGAGCCATTAACAATTTTATTCTAATTACCTAATATTTAATTTTATTTTATTAATTGAAATTTTATTTTATTTCCTTTAATTTAAGATTTTAGTTTATCTTTTAATTAAGGTTTTATTTTTATTTTTATTTTTTTATAATTCTAACTTATCTTAAGATTTTATTTTTAATTTCTTAATATTTTAAACTTCTTTTATATTAGAATTTTAAGCCTATAAATAAGAAACTCACTTAATGTATTATTATTCAAAGTTGAATTAATGAAAAATTGATTTTCAACGTTGTGGCCTTGTGTTAGGGTCTCGACCCTCGTGCACTACCTTCTACCATTCTCACCCCATCCACATATTGCATTAGAGTGTTAGGGAATTTTCTTATAAAAAAATATAATTTTGTAGTTAAGAATACTGCAAAGACCGAGAAATAGAAAAGAAAGTTGAGTTTTAAGGTTGTGGCCTTGTGTTAGAATTTCGATCCTTGTGCACTACCTTCCACCATTCTCACCCCCTCCACGTGCTGCATGAGAGTGTTAGGAAATATTTCTTATAGAAAAATATGATGTTATTGCCAAGATTACTACAAAGACCAAGAAATAGAAGAGAGCTTGAGAATGAATTATTGTAGTGGTGAATGAGAGAGCAACTAGAATTAGGGTTAACTCCCTTATCACTCTTATTTATATAATAAGACTAAATTACAAAGTACAATAATACCCTTAACACTCCTCTTCAAGTTAATGCATAGATATTTATCATGCCTAACTTGCATATAATTAGGTGAAGCACCTCACTACTAAACCCTTTAATAAAAATATCTACTAATTGATCTTCGAAATTCACAAAAGGTATACAAATAAAACCCTAACACAGTTTCTCCTTAATGAAATGTCCGTCAATCTTCGCTATGTCATGTTGCACCGTGTTATGAGTGATATTGATAGCAATTTTATTGTTACAATAAAACTTCCTAGGCTTTTCACACTCAATTCCCAAATCCTTTAATAGGGACTTGGAGTCATATAAGTTCGCAAATGCCATATGCCAAAACCCTATACTCACCATCTACGCTTGATCTAGCAATCACTGTAAGCTTTTTACTTCGCTAAATAACGAGATTGCCTCCCACAAACATGCAACACCTTGATGTAAACCACCTATCATCAATTGAACCAGCATAGTCCGCATCCGTGAATGCTTTTAATTTCATGTGATCATGATTAAAAAACAGAACTTCTTTTTCAGGAATAGACTTAAGATATCGCAAAATACGATAAACAGTATCAAAATGTACACTACTAGGGTCATGCATGAATAGGGATGGCAATTTCCCCAGCCCCGCCCCATCCCCGCACATTCTCGCCTGACTTTGTACAGATTTTTCTCGCCACCGATAACAAATGGGGTGGAAACGGTATTTGTTTTCCTCACTCCGTTTT
>JAOTRH010173741.1:0-12292 GCA_034768845.1 Heliamphora exappendiculata | reverse complement strand
TATTTAATCGGTACAATAGACATAGGGTTATGGTATCCAAAATTCACTTCCTTTGAAATGGTTAGTTATTCCGATGCAAATTTTGCCGGGTGCAAAATAGATCGCAAAAGTACAAGTGGTACTTGTCATTTCCTAGGAAAATCACTTGTCTCTTGCTTCTCCAAGAAACAAAATTTCGTAGCCTTATCAACCGCCGAGGCTGAATATGTGGCCGCAGGTAGTTGTTGTGCCCAAGTCTTATACATGAAACAACAACTTCTAGATTTTAAATTGAGCTATGATATTGTGCCTATAAAATGTGATAATACAAGTGAAATTAACATTTCTAAAAATCTAATATTATACTCACGCACAAAACACATCGAGATATGACATCATTTTCTTCGTGATCATGTACAAAAGGGAGATATTCATCTAGAATTTTTTTGCACAAATGATCAATGGGCCAACATTTTTACTAAACCACTTAATGAGGATCGCTTTATCTTAACAAGGAGAGAATTGGGATTATTGCATAATAGAGAACTTATGTGAGCTTTCACTAGAAAAGGTGTGAAAAGTAAATTTTTGTTAAGAAAATCAAGTCCATTATGTCAAAATAAATTCAGTCGACTGAACCAGTACCTCAGGCGACTGAAAAAGACACTGGAATTCCTCACACACCTAGGGCCAGATTCAATCGACTGAATGGCCCTTCCAGTCGACTGAACAGTCGGTTTTTTAAAACCCTTGAGCGCCTGAAACACTTCAAAATCGACATTTTATTTCTCTGTTCACTCTTGGTTCCTTCCAAATACCTCTCCTCCCACAATCTCTCTTCTCGAATCCTACATTTCTACCATTCTCCATCACTCCTACGTCTTCTCTCCTCCACCAAATCCCTCCAAATCTCACAATGCCGCCAAAGACCAAGGGAGGAAAAGGGAAAGGTGTTGCCGGTTCATCATCGGAACCAACCGAAAAACTCTTCTCCTCATCTAGGGTTAAGGATCTCTATACAAATTATCTTTCCTCCATCGATCCAATCTTTGGTAAGTTTCTCGACATGGAATTCATGCATCGTTATTTTCTGAACATATGTCGTCTCTTTGATAATATAAGTTGGAGCCCCTTCGTGTGTGATCAACCTACGGGCATTTTCACTCCCATGTTGGATTATTCTATGCAAATCTCACCCACGAACTCAAACCTAACCCAAATGATTGACATATTTATTTTTCTACATACCTTTTTGGGAAAACATACAAATTCTCCGACAAAGTCATTGCTAATCTTTTTGGGATGGGTAGGGGCGATTTCATTTGTCCTCGAGCATCATCCAATTAAATTATGGAGCAAGAGTTTACTCCTGAAGAATTTCTTCCCATGGTCGTAAATGGACTGGTCACAAACTTTGCTCTCATACCAAAATATGCTAACCTCAAACTTGAAGCCAAACTCATCCATCTCATTATCACCTACAATATTCTTCCCCGCAGTGGCTCTCGCACTTATATCTCATACCTAGACTGCTTCATTATGTGGTGTATCTACACTGAGAGGCGCCTTGATCTTCCCACTCTTGCATGTATGTGGATTCTTTCCCGCGAAAACACCACGCACTACAGTCTCCCATATGATGCACATCTTACACGCCTCTTTGAGTCTTTTGGCTTTTCTCCTTCACCATCGAACTTCAATCCTCCTAAACACACTGACTTCTTCAATGAAAAATCTCTCCGCCTTATGGGACGTCGATTAGACGATGATGCTTGGATTCCCAAAAGTGGTCGAGAAGCATCCCCTGTGGATGTAGATGACGAGGATGAAGAGCAGGCCAATGCTCAAGCCGATGATCAAGCCAATACTCAGGCCGATGCTCCTGCATCTACTCATACTGTTGATCCTCCATTAGATTCCTCCACCAAAAAATTTCTAAGGCGCCAAATCAAAGAGGAGGTCAAGAAAGTCCACACTCGCCTCACTCATATCCAAAGCATATGTGAGACAGTCCAACATCGCCTTACTCGCATTGAAGACGTTGTCGGGGTTCCACCATATTCCACTTCTTCACCTCATGAGGATGCCGATGGTGATGATGGAAATGATGAAGAGGCCCCCGATACTGAGGATGCTGAGGATAACGATGATAGCTCAGAATCTCTTTGATTATGACAAAAATGGGGAGAAGAAGTGGGAGCAAAAGAGTGTACTTAATAGTGTGATTATGTTATTACTTTGCTTACTTTGCTCATTACTTAGCTTATCTTTTTGTTTGGATGTACTTATTGCAAATCTTTTGAAAAGTGAATGAACATCTTGGTTCTTGAATTATATGAATGAATATGAATGATTTGGATGTTCAATCATTAAATGCATGACTCATTATATATTGAATGGATAAATGTGAAGGATATATTATTGATTCTTGAACATATATATGAAATGCTTACATTGCTCTTAAAAATGAAATTATATTGTTAAATCTTCAAAATATGCTATTGTGAGGGAGAGTCACTAAAACTCTCAAACATTTTTTTCACTCATGCTTATTGTGAAGTGGAGCATTACATGTCTTTTCTACATCTTTTTGCTCATTGTTTTGTCATCATTAAAAAGGGGGAGATTGTTGACCTAACAAGGCTTCAACGACCATTTTTTATGATAACAAACCAAAGTATCTAATTATGCAAATTGAGACCATTTACAGGAAACACATGTTAAGCATAATTAAAGATACAAAGTCAAAGCCATGAAGCATATTCAACTCAAATACTTCGATAACAAATTCTTGGATCAATGCAAAAGACGAAGGATTGAAGACTTAGTTTAAGGTTTTTATTTGTATTGCAAAATAGGATTAATGTAAGTTCACTACTCTTTCTATATATCTTTTGAAGCTCATAGGAAACCAAATGTGAAATTGTATAACCCTTGCATATCTATTTCCTAAAAGGATAAATTGTTTTATAAAAGAACCAAACTTGTTCTCACATTGAGAAACTTCTTAAACAAGTTTACATGGTGTCTTAAACACATCAAAATTAATAAAGATCTTCATTTACATTCAAAACTTTTATGAAATAATCTTCAAAGTATGAAAACTGAACCTCAAAGGTTCAGTCGACTGAATCATAATTTCAGTCGACTGAAAAACCTATTGGAAAATCAATTTGTTGCACTTAAGAGGTTCAATCGACTGAATTTCAATCCCAGTCGACTGAAAATGTTTCTGGAAAATCAAGTTGAAGATCTTCAAAGGGTTCAGTCGACTGGCCCCTTAAACCCATTCGACTGAAAGGCTCTTTTACAGATTTAGTTGATTGGAAAAGTCCCCTCAGTCGACTGAAGTTTACTGAATTGCTATTCTGACTGTTTTAACGGCTAATTTTTCTGAAAAGTCAAACCATCTTTTTAGCCACAATGGCTAGCTCGAAATTTTGGTTATAAAAGGACCACATTATCAATACAAAAGCCAACAAGAAGCTTCTCAAAGAGAATACTCATTTACTACTCAAACTTGTGCACTCATTCTTCACATTCTTACTCATACTTGTGTGAAACACTTTGAAAATCTCATTGAGCTTCATTTGATATATTCTTTGAGAGTGAATTAGTGTACCATATTGTTCTACTCATTTGCTCATTGAAGGAGCCAATTCTTGTACGCGCTTTTCATCAAACATTTGTGAAGGCTTGGTCTTAAGCCTTGTTCAAGTGAGGAAATATCACTTGGGTTTAAGAGCTTGTACGCTCTTGGTGTAAAGGCTTCTCTGTCTCGTGAAGGAGAGAGGTATCTCCACCTATAAGGAGGGACTAGTAAAAATTTTCAAGCGTATTGCAAAAGGCAAGGACGTAGGCCGGTGCGCCAAACCTTGTAAAAATCTCAGTTTCAATCTCTCTAACCTTCAAGCTCTTTATCTTTACATTTAATTGAATATTAGCTTGTCCACATAATATGAAGAAATTATATATTGCATGCTTTAAAGTTGAATATCTTGAAAGAAATCTTAAAATCTCTAATTCACCCCCTCCCCCCTCTTAGGATCACATTACACTCACATGTTTAACTAGAGAAAAAGAGTTCGGGGGCTAAGGTACGAATTGGAAAAGGTGTTAGGCACCCAGTTCGCCCAACCGTAAGGTTGACCTCTACTAATCATCATTGATTCTTAATAAGAGTTCTCAAATGCATACAAATAAAGAAAATAGAGGCAAAGAGGGAACATCTAAAATTAAAATAAAAAAAATACATAACATATGTATATAGAACACCAAAACAAAGTACATAAAGAAATAGAAATCTTAAATCTTAAATCCTAAATCCTACAACATGCAATTTCTAACTAAATGATGCATGGAGCATACCCACATGCAATGATTCAAATAAAAAGAACCAAAATATGCTAAAAGTCATTAAAGACAAATAAATTGCTAACAAGATAATCTAAACCATACTAAACATGATTTTGAAATAAGGTGAGTAAACACTAACATATAAAATATGCATATTATCAAATTATCCAAAAGCATAACTAATATAAAAAACATGTGAAAATCTTATATTAAAAAATTTACCAAAGAAAAATAATGAAACTAATAACAAGTATTTTATGTATTAAAATGATAAGAGAATATTTGAAGATTTAATTTGAAAGAAAAAGAAATTAAAAAAAATTACAAAAGAAAAAAAAATTTAAGTCAAAATAAGAAGGTTAGAGAATGCTTATTTAAACTACTAAAAAAAGAAAAATCTAACTATGTATTTTATATGTTTAAACAAAATAAAAGAGAAGAAAAGAAAAAAAAATAAAAGAGAATTAAATTACTATAAGAAGAGAATTACACTAATATTCAAATGTGAAAACTAGCATAAAAGACTTTTTGTGATTTTGTGTTTAACAAAATGAAAGGAAAAAAAATAGAATAAAGTACTATTAAAAGAAAATAAAGCTAACATTTAAAGAAAACAAAAGGACCTAAAAATAGAACATTATAAGAAAAATAAAACTAATAATAAAAAAATAAAATAAAATGCTAGAAAAGAAAATTACACTAATATTACAAAAAATAAATAAATGCTTATAAATGAACATTAAACTAATGCAAAAAGAAAAATACACTAATATTACAAGAAAAGAAAATTAAAATAAAATAGAGCATTACAAGGAAAATAAAGTTAATAATATAAATAAAATAAAATAGAACATTAGCATTAAATGGGTGTAATATTGACACGTACAACCATATATTTGTTAGTACTTGGATTGTAACAATAATGACATCGTTTAATCGCATTGCTAAATTATGTTAGCACTATTCAATAATTTAATAAGTTTAATATAAGTAAGTAAATAAACAAAACAAACTAAGAATAGCTACTTTACCAAATTAAACACATTAAAAATTATTACAACTATATAAGCAATGTGAATGATGAAATAATCAAATTAATCCGGTCACTCCAAAGAGGTAGAAAATGGAGTTAGAAAGACCATGAATCTAACCAAAATACCTCGATCGCTAAGGAATCCTCGAGTCGGGGAATGGTGATGGGCAATTCGGTCCTCGAACGATGATCCAAGCTAGGGTTTCAAAACTTTGGTATCGAGGGTTCAGTTCTTGGTACTTCGACAGGATTTTGGAATCGGGGCTCGGGATTGCTCGGTGACTCGGTGGAGCTTCTCTCTCTAAAAATTATGTCCTAAAAACGTACCAGGGGGTACGGTATTTGTAGAATTCTTCAACCAATGAGATGTTGACACATTCTGGGACACATCAGGGTTTTTGGAGTTGGCGGTCGCCGAGTGTGAACATAGTAGTAGCCATATCAAAGGAAGCTTCCAAGAAGTTCTATTGGCGGGTCGCCAGGATGGAGTTAGCGGTCACCGAAAAAAGGTGGAATCTTCCAGAAGTTTCTATGGCGATCGCCACAATGGAGTTGGCTGTCGCCACAAAAAGTGGAAGCTTTCAAAAGGTTCTTTGGCAGTCACCACAATGGAGTTGGCTGTCGCCACAAAAAATGGAAGCTTTCAAAAGGTTCTTTGGCGGTCACCACAATAGAGTTGGCGGCTCAAAATGATTTCACTAGTTTTAACGGTTTTGATGATTAGGTTTAAATACTAAGCTTAGATCATTTCTCGAGGATCGCACTAAGTCACCTTTCTAGTGGTTTTTATCAACGGATTCACCTAAGATTAGGCAGGGTCAAATTGGGGTGTCTACACTGACGGCACCAACGGTGGTCGTCGGTGGCCTCCGATGGTGGTGGGAGGGGTTTGAGCAGACGGAGAGGGAGATAGATAGAGATCGGGGAGAGAGAGATGCAAACTGGAGAGAGGATAAAAGGTGGACAACAGCAGTGGTGGGTGGCGTCAGTGGTTGGCGTCAGCGTCTGGGGTGGCGTCAGCAGTAGTCGGTGCCGGTGGTGGCTGAAGGAGGCGTTGAGACCAAGCTTTGGTTTGCCGGTACCCACTATCTCTCTTTCTCTTTGCTCCTTTTTTTCTTCATGCACAGAAAACATCCCATAATCCTATGATATATATACTATCATTACACGCTCCAACCTTTATGATCCTAACCCTATTTCTGGTTACAAATCAAAATCTTCCATAAAAAAACCCCCCTTCAACGCCCCTAAAATTAATCAGTTTTCTTTTGTTTTTGTTTCCTTCCTTAAAATTCTCAATCAACTAATATGATTTTGTATATATATATATATGTATATATATATATATCATTAGTTATTATTTTAATTTAACATTATTTTTATTTTTTCGGGTGATTACAGTCTCCCCACCTTTAGAAGTTTGGTCCTTCAAATTTTACCCAAGCTAGAAGTTGTCGTACCTTACTCAAAAAGTTCTGGGTATTTGTCTCTCATGTCAGCTTCTTTTTTCCACGTTGTTTCTCCTCCAGAATGGTTGTCCTACCATATCTTGATGAACGGCACCACCTTGTTACGAAGTCATTTCTCTTATCGATCTATGACACCTATCAGTCATTCCTCGTAAGCAAAAATCTAACTTAACTGCACAGGCAGTTGTGCCAGGATATGAGAAGGGTCGGCAACATATCTTCTCAACATCAACACATGGAAGACATCATGCACTTAAGTGAGATTAGGCATTAGTGCCAACCAATATGCTACTGGTCTCACCCTTTCTAAGATCTCGAAGGGCCCGATGTAACGAGGATTCAACTTTTCCTTTCGACCAAATCGAAGAACACCCTTCATTGGAGACACCTTCAAAAAACTATGTCACCTTCCTAAAACTCCAATTCCCATCGATGTGCATCAACATAGCTTTTTGGCGATCCTATGTAATCTTGAGACGTTCCTGAATTTGACGGATGTTCTCGGTTGTTTCCTGTACTAACTCTAGTCCCATGAGATGATCTTCTTCCGTGCTTGCCCAACAAATCGGTGTTTTACACCTCCATCCATAAAGAGCTTCGAAAGGTGCCATCCCGATACTAACTTGAAAGCTATTGTTATAGGTGAATTCAATGAGCGACATATGGTCTTCCCAGCTTCCTTGAAAGTTAATGGCACAAGCCCGAAGCATATCCTCCATTGTTGAAATTGTCCATTCTGACTGTCCGTCTATTTGCGGGTGGAAGGCTATACTGAGGTTTAAGTTGTTACCCATGGCTTTCTGGAAACTCCTCAAAAAATGAGAGACAAACCTCAGGTCACAATCCGAGATGGTAGACACTAGAACTCCATGTAAGCGCATAACTTCTTGAACGTAGAGTCTGGCCAACTGGTCGATAGTGAATGTGCTCTTTATTGGTAAGAAATGAGCTATCTTCGTAAGTCGATCAACAATGACCTAGATAGAGTTGTTGCCTTTCTACATTCGAGGTAATCCCACTATGAAATCCATAGTGATTTGCTTCCATTTCCATCCTGGAATCAATAGAGGTTGTAAAAGACCTGCCAATCTCTGTCTTTCTGCTTTGATTTGCTTGCATTGAAGGCATGTACTTATGTATGATGCCACGTCCTTCTTCATTCCCATCCACCAAAATGTCTTGCATAGGTCTTGATACATCTTCATCAGTCCAGGGTGTATCACGAACGTCGAGTTTTTACCCTCGTTTAATATGCACTGCTTCACTTCCACTATGTTAGGGACGTACATACGATTCCAAAATGTTAGCACACCATTTGAAAGTAAAATGTCTTGATCTAGCGTCGTACTAACTCATTGACAGATTGCCTTTAACTTCGGATCTTCCTATTGCCATCGCTTAACCTCTTCCAAAATAATTGGTTGAACTACGAACGCCGCACAAAGTGATATAGGATGTTTAGTATCCCCAAATGACTGTAACCGCTGAATGAAAAGATTATTCAGGGTGCTCGTGGCCTTCCAACTCAAAGCATCAGGTACTACATTTGCTTTTCCAGCGTGGTATAGGATGTTGATGTCGTAGTCCTTCATTAGTTCCAACCAGCGTCTCTGCCTTAAGTTCAACTCCTTTTGCGTGAAGATATACTTCAAACTCTAGTGATCAGTATACATGTCGCAGGAAACTCTATGGAGATAGTGTCACCAAATCTTGAGCGAAAAAACAATCGCTGCTAGTTCCAAGTCGTGAATTGGGTAGTTCTTCTCGTGAATCTTCAATTGCCGTGCAGCATAGGCGATGACCCTTCCATGTTCCATTAGCACACATCCCAGTCCTTGTCTTGACGAATCACTATAGATAGAGAATCCTTTCGTGCCTTCTGGTAAAGAAAGTACCAGTTTCGATGTTAATCTCTACTTTAACTCTTGAAAACTCTTCTCCTGTTCCTCGCTCTAAACAAAAGGTTCCCCTTTTCGCATTAACTCCATCAAAGGTAGTGTGATGCTTGAGAAATCCCACATGAAACGTCGATAGTATCCTGCAAGACCAAAGAAACTTATTTTCTCTGTCACGGTCGTCGGCATTGCCCAGTTCACAACTACTTCTATCTTCTGGGGATCCACAAATATGTCCTTACTACCGATCACATGCTCGCCCTAACAGCACCACCTCTTTGAGTCAAAACTCGCACTTCTTCAATTTGACATATAGCTTATGAGCTTCCAAGGTATGCAACACCTTGCGTAGATGCTCCTTGTGCTTGTCTACACCTCTGGAGTAGATCAAAATATCGTCGATGAAAACGATTATGAACTCATCCAGGAACTCCTTAAAGGCTCAGTTCATGAGATCCATGAAAGCAGCTGGTGCATTTGTCACACCAAATGACATCACCAAAAATTAATAGTACCCATACCGCGTCCCAAAGGTCGTCTTTTCAATATCTTCCTTCTTCACCTTTAGCTGATGGTACCCAAACCACAGATCAATTTTGAAGATTACTTTTGCGTCTTGAAGCTGATCAAATAAGTCATCGATCCGCGGTAAAGGGTATCTATTTTTAATAGTAACCTTGTTCAACTCCCGGTAATCGATACATAACCTCATGGTTCTATTTTTCTTCTTTACAAAACAACACCAGGGCTCCCCACGGTAACATACTGGGCCTAATGAAGTCCTTATTGAATAGCTCCTGCAGCTAAACTTTTAATTATTTCAACTCTGCCGAAGCCATACAATTTGGAGATTTGAAGATTGGTTGAGTCTCAGGTACAACTTCAATTGAAAATCAATTTCTCAATCTACGGGCATTCCAAGTAAGTCTTCAGGAAATACTCCTAGAAACTCATAGATCATAGGAATCTCTGCCAAACTTGAATTTTGGGGCATATCTTTCGTCATGCTACATAGATACCCTCGACATCCTTTTGACATAAGTTTTCGGGCATAGGTCACGAATATGAAAGATGGGGGTGAGAAAACTCTTTGCTCCTCAAAGCAGAAATCTCTGCAAGGGGTACGAAAATTGACACACTTCGATGTGCAGTCAATAACAACATGATTGGCAGCAAACTAATCCATGTCAAGAATGACGTCGAAATACCCCATTTCAATAGGGATTAAATCCGCTGCAAGGCTGATATCACCGAATGTTACATCATAACTCCTATAGATAGATGAACAGGCTATTCCTTTGTCCATAGGCTGAGACACCAGTAGTTCATAACCCAGGGGCTCTGGCATTTCCACCAAATTCTTATCAAATTTGGATGATACGAAAGATTGTGTAGATCCAGATTCAAACAACATATAGGCAAGCGTGGAGCATACAAACAGTTACCTGGATGACCTTTTTCGTATTCTGGGGATCACCTGGCACCAATGCAAACATCTATCCCTGCCTTTAGTTGTTGTTGTCGTTTCTCGAGCTCTCATAGGGTGGCCTCCTTGCATTATCTGTCCCCTGGCTTGTGTTCCCTCTGTTATTGTTATTTCCCGCGAGCTTCAGGTAGTTCATCTTGATGTGACCCTCGGCACCGCAATAAAAGCACTTGTTGGTCGTTCACCAACAGACTCCCGAGTGCATCTTCCCACATGTTACGTAAGGAGTCCTCTGATTTGTAGTCCCCACATTGGTTTTTTTTGCATTCCTGCCTCCTGAATTTCCCGCTCCTCCAGCCTGATGCTTCTGATTCTCGAAGAACTTACGACTTTTGTTGTTCTCTTGTTCCACCATTATGACTTTATCTACCACATCAGCATAACTCGGCAATCATAACAGGCAGATCATTTTCCTAATTTCCAATCGCAATCCATTCTCAAACTTACGTGCCTTCATATGTTCAGTATGAATCATATGTGGGGCATACTCGGCCAAATTCGTGAACTCGATCGACCTCATACTCGGACACCATCATCCCTCCTTACTATCTGAGTTGTTGAAACTCGGTGCACTTTGCATCTCGTAGAGACTAGGGAAAATACTTTTCTCAAAAATGTTCTAGGAACTGATCCCACTCCATGTGAGGTTCACCTTGCTTCTTCAAGTTCCACCAACGCAGAGCTTCACCTTCCAACTAATAAGTACCCAACATCACTTTCTGCGCTTTCGTGTATGGTAAAACTCCGAAGATCTTCTCCATAGATGCGATCCATTCGTTGGCTTTGATAGGGTCCAGCCCTCCTCGATAAAATAGTGATTTCATCTTCATAAACTCTCTCATGCTGGGACTATCAACATGGTTTTGAGGCAGAGCTGGGTCGTGGCCCTGAGCCCCAACTTGCAGTGGGTCATAGGGTCCAGGGGGCACGAGGTCTTGCTGTTGCCTAGCCTAGGTTAGGTCACGTATCATCTTACACATCTCTTCTATTTGGGCATTTACCAGCACCATAAATTCGTCTATGTTCCCGTTCCCGTCCCCGTTCATTCTACGCGTATTAACCATCTTTACATATCTAAATTAAGTAAAGTATGCATGAAGTTAGGGTGATACACTTAGCATTTAAAACTTAACATAAAAAGATAATTATATTTTTCCTATGGTCTGGGGTTTAAAACAAAAATTTTAAAACTATTGCTCTGATACCACTTCTATTACGAACCATTTTAAAATATGACGTCCATGACCGGCCAGTGGGTCAAAACCCACCAAAGGCCTCTTATCTTTCCTTAACGTTCTTTCCTTATTCTGAGTTATGACTACTGAAAGGAAATAAGGCTTATTTAAAATAGATTTATTAAAATATTTTCAACTAATATTTTCCTAACATAAATTCCCAGAGCATTTAACTATGAAATCAATGTTCCACATAAGAATTTATTCTAAAAATAGAGAAAAAAATGACAATTACAGGAAGTGAAAAAAATACTTGAACTTCTTGTTCCCAATAACTGAATTCTTCACGCTTTCAAGTGTCACTTGAAATTGTTCAATATCCATTAGCAATACTAGTGTTAATACAATGATATCTGAATTATTAATTATGACGCAGTGTTAGAATAATATATATTAAACGGTTTGCCAAAATTTGGTAGGGAGCACCCCCACATTTAATACAGTCGACATGATCATTCTTTAAGTCACCTGGCCGTGACCTCACCTTTATTGTCTCGCCTCGCTGGTACACTTAATGTCTCTCAGCAACTAGGATGCCGTTTAACCCATTATTCTCTCATTCATTTATAATCATTCATTCATCATTTCATTTATTTATTCATCATTTCTAATATTCACGTGAAATAAAAATTAATCTAGATATCAGAGACTCACCTGATTTAATAGAAATTAATTATGATTCTTCAAAACACCAAATCTAAATAGAAAGTACAAAATAATATTTTAGTCATTCAATTTTTACTTTTTATTTTTGGCATTAAAACTGTATTATTATTTCTTAAAAATTATTTAATATAGTATATTTATAATTATAAGATTCTAATTTAAATTATTGCTAC
>JAOTRH010173730.1:0-12292 GCA_034768845.1 Heliamphora exappendiculata | reverse complement strand
CATCTCAAATGTTTCTCATTAATATGCCAGGGATCAAGAATAAAAAACCTAAAAAGCATGGCTTTTCAGTATACATTTCTAACACAATCCACCATGGTACTTGATCCTAAATGCCCTCTATTCCAAGTTATAGAGATTGCCATCCTGTTCTCACTGCTACACACTGGCTCAGTCGCACCGTACCATGCACATCAAAGACTAACTCCACGAGCCCAAACATACGACGGCAAACCCTGACATCGATCACATGAAGCCACCTGTTCCACGCACAAACTTCACCCAAGTTCTGACGCTCACCAAACGTCCACTGACTTTGATACCACATCCTTACCCTATTGATGCTAACAAAGCCATCTCAAGGCTAATACAATGTCCATGCACAAGTCACGACAGAAATGCCCGACTCCAGAGAGAAGCTCACTTAACTCACCTAGAATGCCAAGGAACACATCCTATCACAAATATCATCTCACCCTGGAGAAACACTAGGTGATATGCCATTGTCCCAGACAAGGTTCCACACAACCAAAAACCAATCCAGCATCACAGCCACAAGTCACTGAAGCCTCCCGTACAACCACACATCACTACAGATTAATCTTGCCATTAGATCACTGATACCAGACTACATATCAATCTCAAACCAAGCATCATCGCCGTCATCTGACAAGGCAAATAAATGGCTGGCATCCGACATCAAACCACACACTAATAACACATAACACATAGATCTGTCCCTGAGTCCACAATAGTAGCATATTTGAACTCCAGACTTATCCGTCAAGTGACCAACCAAGACTTGCCTCTCACACTTCGTAATGCCCTCAGATACCGAACTCATCATGGCCCTTCCGATCTCAACCAACAATTGTGTCGGTCTAACAGGCCACTCTGACCAAGACTTCTTAGGATCGCCATCCAAACAAATTGTTATGCCTAAGCACAACGCTTATTACACTCGGCAATCGCTCCTCAACTCTAAGAACTCTAAACATTTCCTAGTTCTCAAACAGAACAAAAGCCAGACTCACAAAGGGCTACCAGAAACCTGCCATGCCAAGATCACAATTGCACTATTTTGACAAAATTCCCACTCTACCAAGAGTTAAAAGTACAACCCTACAAATAACGGTTAAAGATTCTCTGGTGATCACTGCAAAAGAACCCTGTGTATTAACACCAACTCTCTTGTTACAAAAACAAGCACATGCCGTCCGAATCTACCAATTCAACCTCACAAGGAACACAACCCAAATGGTTCGACCATCACATAAAATGAACTGCACTGACTAGGTTATCACGACCTATTATGTTTACCACACTCAAACATACTCTCTTACGGTCTTCCACCGTGGGATAACACTAACCCCATCATGCGATTCTTTACGATCTTCAACTGCGGGAGCAACCGGATCCCAAGTTATACACACAAACAGTCAAATATAGAGCGTCTCGCATCACGCGTCGAAACCACGAAGGATTAGACCCATAATCGCTCGATCATGGCGATACAAGTCTCCGAGGCACACTCAAAGGACCTCAACACGGTTACAAATCCACAAGACTTGTCTCAGAACACAACCAAATCCAAATCAATCAAGAACCTGACATCTCCATCCAATCGAGATGAAACATCTTGCATCAAATGATCGTCTACAAAGAAATTCTCTCTCTCCGTCTAGTGAAGAGACAAGGACTAATAAGAAACCATGGCCCAACCTCAGCGTACTCACAGTACCCATCAACACTTGGTCCATAAAGAACCATATAATCCTTACCTTGAAGTCACATCTACCACAGTTAAACAACTACCGTCAACCATGATCACGGTACTCGGACCTGAACCCTTACACATTCCAACACAGCGGCCACCCATACTCATCCCAACATATCTGCAACTCATATTCGTCCCCATATCATTGAGCTCACTCACTTAGAACTCAATGCTCAAACCTCAAAAGGTATGTAACATCCAAGGTCATCAGAACTACTCAGACTACCAGCAACATCCTCAGATGCTACTCTAACTACCGTCAACATCCTGTTGACCACCATCAACATCTTGACTACTAGAGAATATCTCCAGAACCACGCGTTCTGCTATCTCAACTTACGCCCGGCCAGGGAATACCACGTTCCCATCCACTATGTTCCCGTCTATACCCGATTCTGAGTACACGACTCATGACACAGCATGGCTCACGACGTACCTAATCCATCACATGGCCAAAACCACGTACATCAACCTTACCCGTAGGGATTATCTCGATCCATAAATCTATTAACCAATCTAGTCATAATGACTAATTCCCAGGGTCTCCAACACCCCATCGCCCCTACTCACTAAGCTATCCATAACACAACTCAAATCTCCAATAGCATACTCTTAAGAGGAGCCATCTACCAAAGCCAGAGCCAAAGCCATCAACCACGCTTCGACTACACCTGAATAAAACTCTGCTAATGCAAACACTCAACGGTTTGCCAATCGAGACCAACCTCTCTCGGCTGAACCCAAGTCACTGGCGAGTTCCGCGACATACCAAGCGACTGACGCTCAACCCATGACCTTACCTCTGCAACTGATAACAACCGATTCACACATCTAAGACCCAAACTACGGTCTCGTCATCTCTAAGGTTGTACAGGTCATACATATAAAATAAAACATGAGACACGACAGCCTAAGGTCGATCTATCATGTTATTTCTACCACATACCACATAATCATGCTAACACATTGCCACAACGATTATGCAGACACAACACCGATACCGAGGAGGACTAACAAGAATGACTCGTCACTTTGGTTAACGTACTTAGATTTCTTGCTAGAAATCACATCCGCAAAATGCGTTTCTAACTTGGCTCCCAAGTTTGTTAATTCAAAAGCCCGAAGGCAAGACTAATCAATCCTAAGGTCCAACCTCCATGCTCACATATACACGTCATCAACATGCTCAACAACTAACATGCTCATGTTCAAAACACAGGTGAACAAGCACACACACATCTTTCCTTACAAAGTGACACACACTTTTCCCACAACTCATAGGTATTCGAATCCAGAGCTCTGATACCAAGTTGTCACGTCCTAAACTCCGAGTCACACAAAGAGCCACCGAACAACCACCAAAACTGTCCCAACACAAGGGATGAAAACCCAAAATCCTAAACAAGGCTAAAACCTTTTTAAAACGTACTATCGAAGGTTTATTTAATATAAAAGAGTAGCCTAAAAGACTACGATTACAGCCCCAAAAGCCAAGCCTTGAAAACAAAATACATGTTTTAAATGAGAAAAACCTTTATTTTGAAAAGAAGCTAAAGACCGTTCTAAAATCTCCCTCGAAGCACAACAGTTTGAATAAAGCATAAACCATTTGAAAACTCCATTTTTAAATCGTTGAACCCAACAATGAAAAACTTAGTAATGAACTACAAAAAGCAACAACCAACCCATGGTTCTCTCGAAAGCATAAGCATGTGTACATTCACAAGATTTACATAAGCTTGAAGCATGTTACAACCAACATGAAGCATATACAGAAAGGTATATACTACCTAACATAGACCAACAATAAGGTCTATCATTAGCCACTTTCGGGCACCGCAACCTACAGGACCATGTTTACCTGAAAAGGTTTTAAGATAAAATCCCACACCTGAGCCGAAACCCAATAGGAAAAGACAATAAAGCTGTAAAGCAGGTTATACAATTATAAGCAAACAGGCTCAACCACAGGAGCCAAAAAGGTATTCCCAACCCAAAACCACAAGTTTTTTCATTAGGCTAACACGAGCCTCAAAATGGTTTTACTTCATAAAACCCCACATTTCCATCCTTAAAACTATGCATATAAATAATGCAAATAATGTTTTCACAGTTAAAGAAAAGCAGCAACTAAAATGATATTTTCCCACTCAGATCACACACTGAGGAAAGAGAAAAGATATTTTCCACTCAGAACACGCGCTGCCAAGGAAAAAAGATAAAATGATAAAACAGAATTCTCCACTCGGGCCCCACCACCGAGGAGATTGATAAAATGAATCCTATGTACCGACTCCGTCACAAGGGGACAGAGGTAGCAACTACAGACTCTTGCCCATTTACCCAATCCCTACATATCATAGGACCGGTTAGGTAAATGCAAGTTCTATACAAAGCCACCACAACGTAAAGGCTTAGTTTACGGGTTCAACAACCCGAGGGAACAAAGCACCCAACCACCATCTCTACGGGAACTACCCCGAAGGAACAACAGGTACCTACTCTGCGTAGGTTTCTGAACTTCCACTGAGGACATCTCGTGCCAAATACCCGCCATCCCGGTACATTTAGAGAACCATTTCACAAAACCAAAACATTTTCACATTTGTACAGGATCCATTCATTAACATGGAGATCAAACAAACATATAGATCCATCCATTAACATGGAGATCAAACCAAAAACATTTCCCAAGATGAGACTCAACCCCAAAGGTTAGCTCCAAACCTCTAAAACCATGTTTCTCAAAGTTTTCTCAAATCTCCTTTTTCAAACCATCCTTTTGAAAACCACGGATATCCATTTGGAAAACATAGGACCTCACAATTCCATCGGATAAACATCACATGAGGAAAACCAGATCCAAAACATCAAAAATCTCAAAATTGCCCAGACCGCTCGAGCGGTCAAAAGACCGCTCTATCAGTCTCAAACCAGTTTTGATTTCTCGAAAACTGTAACAGGTTTTTCAACATAAAAACTTGTTTAAACTCAAAAATCAAGCCTTCGAACACCTATTTTGATACTCATGGGTATACAAAAACCCAAAAACAACCATATAGTCTTGATATAAACTATCAAAACCCAAAAGAGATTCTCAAAATCCGATTTCATCCAACCGAAATGACGAAATACAATTTTAAACCAAAAACCTGATTTCTCGAACATAAACACCTATTTTGAAAACTATGAACGTCCACAAGTTCATAACATGTAATAAACCAACTAAAAGCGAACAGTATGCTTTTTATCCAAACAACGTGGTTTAAACATAAAAAATAGCCTTTAAAGCATTTTCAAGCAATATCACTCGGTAAAAATGCCTATAATTGCACATAACACCCTTTAACTACAATAGAGTCTAGGACCCTACCTCATAGGGTCACAAACCCGAAACTTTACCAACTGATGAAAACCAAAGCCACTGAAACACAATGTCATTCGGATGAAAGTGAAGCCTATGGCGAGTACATCAAGGATCCGCCCTCCAATGGACATGGAAAGCTCCAAGGAGCTCCAAAATCAAAACCCTAGATCATCCTTTATCTTTAGAGAAAGAGGAGGAAGGTGGAAAATGAGAAATCCAACCTAAAACCCGTAACTTATAGCTTCTGTTCGATACAGACCGCTCGATCCGTCAAAAGACCGCTCGAGCGGTCTCCGCGACTGCACTATTCGCCCAACTTCAAATGAGCATATCTCACTCGACCAAACTCCAAATAGGGTCATTCTTATGCTTAAACTGAGGCCCCAGACGTTTACTTTCCAACGGTTCAGAGCTCATACCATAATTCATTTTGTACTAGGAGTTATGAGCAAATTAGTAAAGGTATGTCACTTTCTGTTACACGCTTTTCACATATTTTTCTCCGGACATCTCTTAGAATCTCATATTCTTCTCTGAACATATCTTTCATGCATATCCAAGCTGAAAACACTCACCCACAACATCACCAAGGTCATGTTTCAACTTCTATTCCCATCAACACTTACTTCATTTTTAAAAAAAATGAAACAGGTCGGGGTCTCACAGCAACTGAACCATATTTGTACACAACCTCACTCAACAGCGTTCTCCTACACAGATTCACCCTTAACCACCATTAGCCAACACATATTTGTTTTATTAAAAATCTCAAAAATAACGAGGGCCCGGGTCACTACAGAAACCCACGTACGCTTTAATTCACAATAGTAAACACAAAATAAACAAGAACAACCAAGAATGCAAGGATGTATGTGGTTTAGCTGACTGCTTACCTCCGTAGGAGAGAAAAATCAATCAACTGCACTCTTTAGACACGGATTACAAGATTTACTGCCCACCTAACAATCTATGTGGCCTCAAACTAGGCCTCTCACCATCTCTCTATACTTTTTGATCTCAAAACTAAGTCTCGCACTATGTCTATAAACGTTATGAACGTTCTTTGGCTATTATTAGACATAAAACCCTTAAATAGGAAGCCCCTAGGTTAAAACCTAGCCCTAACCGCCACACAAAAAAGTCTGTTCCGTGGCAAACTGCTTGAGGGGACCTCTAATCGCTTAAGCGGTCAATATCCCGAAACCAAACTTTGAAAAGTCAAAATTTGAGTAAAAAAATCAGCAATCACCACCTTGGCTCAAATTTTTGAACTATCTTTGAAGGTCTGTCGGTTGCCTCATCATGCACTCCTTTTTCGGGTATGAGTGCTCCACCATCTTTGAATCTTCAACCTAAATTAACTTGGACCAAATCCAAATCAGACTTGAATTTGACTATTTTGCAATCAAAGGCTTCTCATCTTTGGACAGTCTTCCAAACTCTAACTTTTTAGTATTCTGTGAAGACTATACCTTCTCTGACACTGCTATTTGTCTATGAACTACTCGTGTGTTGCATGCAATTTTTCGGTAAGACGGAAGTTCTCCACTTAACTGTTCCCTCTGCTGCTGACTTGAACTACCATCACTCGTTTTTTTGGGTGAGCTTTTCTAGTTGAGCTCTTCCTTGACTACTGCACTCTTCATTTAATTTTCTAACATACTGCCACGCACCCAAACCCATGGCACGTGAACTTTACGTGATGACCTCAACTTTACAGGATAACCGATGTTACTCCTTTTATAAAATTCGATTGACAGTCAAAAACCTCATTTAAAGAAAAACTCTTAGGTTTAATATGTTTAAAAGAAGTTCCTCTCCAAAGATTCAAAAATATTCTAAGTGTAAAAGTTAAAAAAAATTTAACAAAATTTTCTCTATTTTTTGAACTATCCCAAATTTCCTATCTATCTGTCAAACTTAAATATCAAATATACTCAGGTTCAGCTTGGATTTCAACTCATATTCACAACTTAATATCATCTAATAAGTAACATTCTCCAAATTATTGTAACTATCATTCATACCGCTTACAAGATTTATATTCATCCAAAGGAAAATTCTTAGATTCTTAAGTTATACAACATAAAAATTTAGGAATGGATGCATCCAACCAAATACATATACATGAATCACATCTTTGAATCCTTTACATTTTGGAAAAATAATTACAAGTCTCCAACATAGAATGGTAAGTTCTTGTTCTTCATTTGTCAAAACTCTGGAATGCTTCCATGCTTTTCTTTAGTTAAAACCTAAAAAGATGGGATATATACAACTTGAGCCGAATCTCGTAGGATAAAGACTAAAATAAGTGCAATGCATGACTTGTGAGGTGTGAGTGGCATACTATAATGCAATCACATTCAAATCACGTTTATAACCCATTTTTATTCCTCGTCTCTTCATTCTTTATTTACTTAATCTTTAATCTTCCTTATTAAATCATTCAACCTTCATTCAACTTATCTTTCCTCATTCTCATATCTCATTTAACTTATTATCTATTGCCTGAGATTATAGGTTCACCTATATCCATTTCCATTCAAGTTCTTCCTCATGTTAATTATCATTACATGTTATTCCAATTCGTTCATAACCCATTTGATAGAAACTTTTAAAAATAATATGAGATTATTTTGATTTCTTAATTTCAAATTTTCTAACTCTTCCACTTGATTCGTCTTCTATTTAGTCTCATATTTAATTACACATTCTTCTTCTATTTACCCAACTATTAATTCACCTCTTACCCATTATAAAACTATTACTTTCTTTCACATTCTTCAATTCTTTATCTACGATTCACTTTTATTTTATTAATCAAAATACTGAACCAGTGTCGGGTGCAGCTTATAGAAATTCCTCCCTATTTCCACAACAGGTTACACGAAACCATTGGGTAATATATAGCTCTACAACTCACCACGACACAATCGTGTCCGTTTTACGGGGGCTAACTTGAGGGCACACGACACCCATCTTAAGCAAGTTTTCGGTCTTTCACCGCAAAGGTATTTAAGCCCAACCTATCACATTCACATCAACCATCCTCGGTATAATATTCGATTAACCATATTAACATTCATTAGTGTAACACCCCAGCCCTTCACACGGCAACGATATTGTCTGCTTTAGGCAAAGGCCCTCACAATTTTGTTATTCCTAGGGGGTCACCCATCCTTGTATTGCTCTAGTGTAAGCACGCTTAACTGTGGAGTTCTGCTAGGGTCTGTACCAACTGGGAAAATGCCTCGTTGAATGTAAGGGTTCATGGTTTTTCCTTTATAGCCCAGGAACTCCATCTGCCTTTACGATGTGGGATACCAAGATATCACAATCCACCCACATAGGGCTACATGTCCCCGTGCAGTAGCCTGCCAGCTCCGGTAGCCAGCTAGTCTTTATTGACCCGCCCACTTAGTAGCCCGCCCACGTGTCACACGAGACGGCAAGGGCCCACACTTGGAGTTGAGAAGAGTCGGCTCTGATACCATCGGTAACACCCCAATCCTTTACATGGAAACGATATTATCCATTTTGGGCAAAAGCCCTGACGATTTTGTTCTTCTCAGGGGGTCACCCATCATTGCATTGCTCCAGCGTAAGCACGCTTAATTGCGGAGTTCTGCTAGGGCCTCTACCACTTGGAAAAAGGGCTCGTTGAATATAAGGGTCCAAGATTTTTTCATTATAGCCTAGGAACTCCCTCTCCCTTTCCGATGTGGGATACCAGGATATCACAATCTACCCCCTCTAGGGCTACACGTCCCCTTGCAGTAGTCTGCCAGCTCCGATAGTCTGTCAATCCTTATTGACCCACTCACTCAGTAGCCCGCGCACGTGTCACGCGAGACGGCAGGGGCCCACACTCGGAGGTGAGGAGAGTCGGCTCTGATACCATCTGTAACACCCCGACCCTTGATATGGCAACGATATTGTCCACTTTGGGCAAAAGCCCTCACGATTTTGTTCTTCTGAGGGGGTCACCCATCCTTGTATTGCTCTAGTGTAAACACGCTTAACTGTGGAGTTCTACTAGGGTCTTTACCAACTGGGAAAAGGCCTCGTTGAATATAAGGGTCCACAATTTTTTCTTTATAGCCTAGGAACTCCCTCTCCCTTTTCGATGTGAGATACTAGGATATCACAATCCACCCCCTTAGGGCTACACGTCCCTGTGCAGTAGCCTGCCAGCTCTGGTAATCCGCCAGTTCTTATCGACCCGCCCACTCAGTAGCCCCCCACGTGTCACGCGAGACGGCAGGGGCCCACACTCGGAGGTGGGGAAACCTGGCTCTGATACCATCTGTAACACCCCAACCCTTCACATGGCAACGATATTGTCTACTTTAGGAAAAAGCCCTCACGGTTTTGTTCTTCTAAGGGGGTCACCCATCCTTGCATTGCTCCAGCATAAGCACGTGTTACTGTGAAGTTCTATTAAGGTCTCTACCACTTGAGAAAAGTCGTTGAATGTAAGGGTCCATGATTTTTTCTTTATAGCCCACGAACTCCCTCTCCATTTTTGATGTGGGATACTAGGATATCACAATCCACCCCCGTTAGGGCTACACGTCCCCGTGCAGTAGCCTGCCGGCTCTAGTAGCCTGCCAGTCCTTATCGATCCGTCTGCGTGTCACGCGAGACGGTAGGAGCCCACCCTTAGAGGTGAGGAGAGTCGGCTCTGATACTAATTTTTCACGCCCCAAAATCCAGGGTCACGCAAAAGTCTACTCAACATCAATTTTATAAAAATAGGTTTTCATAAATTCAAAATCACATGCTGAAATCAAATGAAAACCCAATATGCATCTCTCATAAATAGTAAACATCCTATGTCACATGCATAAGTATATCGCCTTGTGGCGTACAAAATCGGCCTTCAGGAACAGGCATACCAAAAAGAAAAACTACTAAGGTCTTCCATCATCCGTCATCACGAGCACCATAGGATCTACTCTAGATCAACACCCACATCATTACTTGAAAAAGGTTTTACACAAAAAATCCCACCACGTGAGTCGAAGCCCAATAGAAACAGACTATAAAGCTGTAAAACAGGATATGCAATCATATGGTGGGATCTAACTCGACCATAAGCAAAACCAAGCATTATAACTAATGCAAGCAATAGTTAAAGACAACTGTAATTAAAATCTTGTTTTCCACTCGTATCGCACAACCGAGGAAAAGAAGATAAAAATAATTCGCTCCACTCAGACCACAGTCAAGGAGAAAAGATAAAATGATTCATATATACCAACTCCGTCACAAGGGGACAGAGATAGCAACGATAGATCCATGTCCATTATCTAATCCCCTTACATCATGGGACCGGTTAGATAAACACAAATTCTATACGGAGCACCACAACGTAACCACTCAATTTACGGGCTCAAAAAACGAGGGTACAAAGCACCCAACCAACTCAATTTACGGGGACTAACCCGAAGGTACAAAGCACCTACGCTGCGCACGTTTCTAAACTTACACCGAAGGCAACTCGTGCCACAGACTTGCTATCCCGGTACATCTAAAGAATTATTTTACCAAATCCAAAACATTTCTACATCCGTACAAAGATCCATCCATCAACATAGAGATCAAGCCAAAAACACATAGATCCATCCATTAACATGGAGATCAAACCAAAAACATTTTCAAAGATGAGACTCAACCCCAAAAGTTAGCTCCAAACCTCCAAAACACTAATGTCCAACACAAACCCACGATGCCCACGAAGACACCATAACCCCCAAGGGACATGGAATTTGACAAAAAGTTCCAACTAGGATGAAAAACAACATTTCCCAAACATTTGCCAAAAAAATGGGTGAAAAACGGTTTGGAAAACTTGGCACGCTCTTACTATTTTGGTCATAACTTTTTCTATAAAAATAATTTTAATGTGAGAGAGGTGTCATTGGAAACAGAACTTCGGGGGCCTCAATTTGAGCACAAAAATGACCTAATTCCGTGTCCGGATGAGAGAGATATCGTCAAAACAAAATGGCTCTGCGCCGCAGCAAGACTGCTGGCGCACAACCCGGCGCTTAAGCGCCGCAACCAGCGCTCAAACTAGTATTACGCCCCTGTTTTGTTTTGTTATTTTTTGTTTCTTTTTTTTAAACCTCAAAACATGAACAAACCCAAAAATCATGCCTCCAAACATACTTTTCAAAACTCACGGACATATCCAAACCCAAAACAACCATCTAGCTTTGATATAAACTATCAAAATCTGATTTCATTCAACTGAAACGACGAAAAAATAGTTTTAAAACAAAAACTTTTTTCGCGAACATAAACCACGTTTTTATGGATTTTTACACGGTGAAACATCATAAGATTACATATACTACTCTTATACAGCAGTAGAATCTGAGATCCCACCTCGTTGGGTCAAAAATTCGACGTCTCGTTCCAAAAACATGATGTCTCGATTTGCGTGCAAAATTGAGCTTCGTCAAAATTGAATTTTGTCCTGATTGATGCATAGAGCATGAGGCCTTTTTCTAGGTGGTAGAAACCCTAGTAGAACTCCACAGTCAAGCGATTGTGATATCCTGGTATCCCACATCAAAAAGCAAGAGGGAGTTCCTGCGCTATAAAGGAAAAACCGTGGACCCTTACATTCAACGAGGCCTTTTCGCAGGTGGTAGAGACCTTAGCAGAACTCTGCAGTTAAGCGTGCTTAAGCGGGCGCAATGCAAGGATCGGTGACCCCCTGAGAAGAACAAAACTGTGAGGGCTTTGCCCAAAGCGGACAATATCATTGCCATGTGAAGGGTCGGGGTGTCAGAGATGGTATCAGAGCTGACTCTCCTCACATCTGAGTGTGGGCCCCTGTTGTCTCGCGTGACACGTGGGCAGGTCGATAAGAACTGGCAGGCTACCAGAGCTGACAGGCTACTGCACGGGGACGTGCAGCCCTAAAGGGGTGGATTTTGATATCTTCGTATCCCACATCGAAAAGGGAGAGGGAATTCCTGGACTATAAAGGAAAAACCTTGGACCCTTACATTCAACGAGGCCTTTTCCCAAGTGGTAGAGACCCTAGCAGAACTCCGAAATTAAGCGTGCTTGGGTGGGAGCATTGGAAGAATGGGTGACCCCTGGGAAAATAAAACCGTGTGGGCTTTGCCCAA
>JAOTRH010173719.1:0-12293 GCA_034768845.1 Heliamphora exappendiculata | reverse complement strand
GTGACATGTAACACTTCCTGATGTCACTTTGTTCAAGTGATCTTTATTAAGAAGATTAGTGCTCTAAAGGATCTCTCTCAATAGGATCCACTCACCATTAAACTGCAACAAAAGTTTTGGGAGATGGTATTCACACACTCTTCATGAGAGGCAAGATTGCAAAAGGGAAGTGCGAATATCATTTTCCAAAGTCGTAACAAGTAACAGCAATATGTTATTCCATTTTTCTTCACTAAAGGTGTAAGTAACAGATAAGAAGGGACCATCTTAACAACATAAAGAAGTGGGACCCACCATCCAAAAGGATTATTCAGCATAATACCATGGAAACATAAAAAAGAGTCATTACCCACCACACGCAATCTATTAAATAATCATAAGTAAGCATGTACAAGAACTATGTTTTTGAATGAAATTGAACATAAAATCAAAATATATTCCCAAATTTCCTTTGTCTTTCCTTTTTACCTTGACTCCAATCCATGGATGGATAACATCTGGCAGCATAGGCATAGTAGCTATGTAGAGTTTAGTGGGTTCAATTGACCCCACTTAACTTCGGAAAAAAAAAATAGAACCTATGTAGTCAATATGTAAAATTTAGAAAGGTTTGATAAATTGACCCCTCTAAAATTATTAGGAAAAATTAATTTGAAGGTGACAATTGCCATTAGAAAATAATAGAACTTAGTTGAGAACTACTTTTTTTGTTTGTTATGTAAACATAAGATTTTTGGTGTCCACAACTTACAAGATTAGTTTTCTGATTTTTTCTACGTGACAAGATATTTTTAATAACATAAATAATAAATATATGATGCAGTATTTTTAAAATAAAGTTTGGCATGAACAATTCTAAATGTGTTTTTGCATGGCTTTAATTGAAGAAATAACATATTAATGACCCATTTTTTTGCTATGTGTAACTTGACAAACTCGAATTACTTTTCTCAAGGTTATTGCAATAATACGTTGCAATATAGTGTGTGAAAGTTAATTTTAATATATTTTGTACAACTAAAAATAATACATAATTGCATTAAAGATAATATAATAAATGACACTACTAAATATAAGTCTTGGCTATGCCTCCAGCCTGGCAATATGTGGGAGTACCCAACATTGTGATTTAAGGACTCATATGGGAGCTTTAAGAATATGTAACATATGTAGGCAATATCTCCCCGCGGCCATCAAGTGGCATGATGGTTAACAAAAAGCTACTATCACCAGCACGCCGTACTACCGCCAATGTGCTGTGCGGCCATCACAACTAAGAATTTTCTAATAATCTGGGTTTGGAGCAGGACCCGCAGTCAATCGGGATCACTAGGACAACAAGCGCTTTGGAGGCTAAAATCGAGGATCATAGAGATCCGCTTGATAGTATTGTCTCCATATGAGCAACCATCTCTTGATCGCTACTCAAGCAAATTGAACATTGACCCGCTAACATCTTAGGGGTCCGTATCACTAGACGACAAAGACTTGTCATACCTAACTCTATGGCGCCCAGTTATACGACTTCCAAGATGTTCACTTTCGATAGATAGAACCAAGGGGCTTGCTCCAGGCATTCACAAATAGTAACCAAGTGGGTTGCGCCACGTGTCTCACGGATAGCTATAACCTCTCTAATTCTTTCCATATAAATCAGACCAAGAGAGGGGATATCTCTTATCGCCTAACCATATTCACACTCTAATATAGGTATAAATCAGACCAAGAGAGGGGATATCTCTTATCGCCTAATCATATTCACACTCTAGAATAGGTATAAGTGGTGCTCGACTCTCACCGTCTCTGTCTTCGGTGAACCTCCGGTCATTCCAAGCACCTATTTTTAACTCCAAGATCCTGCCCCTTGTCCTACGACTTTTCAGTTCATATCCATTGTGGATACAACACGACGAAAGGAAAAATGCGTAAGTGTCAAAACATACCTATTATGTTACATATACTCAGGTAGAGTGACAAAAAAAAGGAGGAACAACTTCCTCATTCACTAAAAGTTGTCCAAAGTACCTTTCTAATTTGCCTAATTGTCAATTGTCACGTACAATTCAACGTGAGTAAAGTACACATGGACAAATGAATAGGAATAGGAAGATTAATAATTCGACTTCCCATCTTATTACCATGACCCATAATCAAAGGAATCAAAAATTGAAATACTTCAATCATCTACCAACACCCTTAATCTCATCCTACTATAAGAGTTCAAGTTCCTTTTATTTATCTTTTTCTCCTTTTGTGTTTCCTTGGCAAACAAGTAGAGGATCAAGGAAGCATTTAATAATAACTGTTAATCAATCTTATGCAAAATTGTTAATGGAACACTTAAAAGGTAATTTTGAAACTACTATACACACTATATGGACGTTCAGATTAGTGTTTCTGAATATATTCATAACATCCATTAGGTAGCAAAATTTCCGTTTACAAGTATCAACATTTATTAAGTTTCCTAGATAATAAGAAACAATCATCGATATCATAAATTATATCCAGATGCTCAAGTATAATGCAAGGACCTTGAAGTTTGGAGCATGTGAGACATTAAGTCCCACACTTCCTCGTATTACAAAAACCGAAGATTAATGTATCTTGCTTCCTCCACTAACTATGTATATTTTGTATATTTCTCTCCCATTTCCTAAAGAGTTGTTAGTTCTAGTAACACTTAATTTGTGAGAAAGGCTAAATTTACACTTTCCTTCGGAAAAGAGGAAAATAATCCTCCAAAGACCAATCTAGGACAGGAAATATATAGTATCCAAAATGAGATCTGGTGGGCATCGTTTAGAATTTCATTAAGATTGTGACAATCTTATTAACAATTATTGTTCCTTTATAAGGTAACTATGGACATTGGAGATCCCTTACAAAATTAGTACAATAATGTTTCTGGATAAATGAATTTCTTTTCCTCTTTAAAGCCGCATTGAGATTTCCAGTAAAAAATGCAGCTACAAGAAATGTGCACGCACACATTGGCGTATGTGAGAGAGAAATAGAACTTTCTTCTTTTTCCATTTCTCCTCCTACTTTCTTTATCCACCAATACAATTCATTCTTTTCCTTTTTAGCTTCAAAAGCTATCTTCAAGGATTTCGTAAAGAAAGTAGTCAAAAATTCTCAATTTGAAGTATTTTCTTCTGAAAAGAGGATTCTTCAACAGCTTCCAACAATAGAAGTTGTACATGACTCTATCTTTATTTCATCAAATGATTAATTTATTCAAAAGGCGTATTAGGCAATAGAGTAAATGATTTAAAGAATGATACTTATTCTTTCTTCAGCTTAGAATCGATTTGCAACAATTCCCCCTGGTTTTCACGTTGTTCCAATACATTCTTTCACCTAGACATATTTCTAAAGTATTTTCTACGTAAATATAGAGTATTTAATCTCTTAAAATTATTTTAATAATTTTACAAACTTGAAAATTTGAACTTAATTAAAAGCCATTACTGCAGAGAATGAAGTCAAGAATAGGACAATTTGGCTAACAAATAATATCGTATATGAATATGATAATGATTATGTAAGGTAGTTTATGAATGAATTTTTGTCGATTTTTCTTCATTAAATTCTCAGGGTACATGGTTTTGTACCCCAATACACAGTTGACATCTATGCCCATCACAGATATAATATCTAACTAATGCACTAGCATTTCAATTAAATGCCTTGTCTTGCATTTCTTTCAAATTGTTTTGGTATTTTTTCAATTTTTACTAACAACAAAGTTATTTTTTTTTTCTTCCAATTTGTACTAATAACAAAGTTGATTTTCCATTGCTTAAGACGCCTGATATCTTTCATTGATATTGATCCGTAAACCCTTGTTTCTAACAAAAACGGATCTAACTTTATTTTATATACCGCTTATGCAAAAGTTCTTACATTACACATATATAATCAATATCTATATGTAAACAAATAACATCAGTCTATATTCTCATAATCTCATGGGTTCTACCTTTTAAAGTTAGAACCATCGGAATGTGAAACTCTCTCTAAACAAATAAATAAAACAACCACTTCCTAAGACATTCAATACCAGCGGACACCTTTGCCTTACATTTACTATCACTTTACACAAGAGTCTTGGCATCTTTGTATAACATTATGCAGTTTTTTGGTAATTGAATTCTGTCAAAGTACTGGAAACTCACGCACCACTTCTTCTTTTTTTTTTTTTCATAATCGGGTGCTTGGGCTAGCTTGCGCGCACCCAAGGGCAGAGGCAGAATTATTACCGAGTGGAGGCAAATTTTTCATATTCATAAATGTATTATTTCTATTTGATAATAAAAAATTTATATCTATTAATAATATAAAATTTGAACATGCAATTGACCACGATAATTTTTATATTTTAGAAGCGATAGGTGATAGTTTAATTTGTTATACTGTTGAATATGCGCAAACTATCATGCATTCATTAATCATTCATTTTGTTGCGAAACCAATTTTCACAAACTTCATGGTATAAAATGCCTTTTCTATTGTGGCTGTCAAAATTGGAAAAATCAATGCCAAAGTTAAAAATCTATAATCAAGGGATATTCTTTATCATTGTTGGTCCTAACTATCATTTGAGTAAGCTCGCCAATTCCTTTTAAGTCTAACTCAAGATTAGAACACACCTCCATAATAATTTTAAATTGATTAGAAATTAGTAATATTTTAACATTAGAAAAAATTAGATAAAATTTGACAAAATGGAATAATCTTTCTTTATCAACTCTTTTCGGATTGCGAATGAGGCTGAAAAGTTAGAATGATTTGTCTATAATATAAAATAATCTCTTTTTTGTGAGAGAGAAAAATGAGTGAAAAAAATAAAAAGAGCCAAAAAAATAGTTCATAAAGAGAAAAGTTGTAAGATATTAAATTTTATCAAGGTAAGAAGTAAAATTTAGAAAATGCCTCCGCCCATGTGCGCACCTCGACTAATCCCGTGACCCTGATGTTACCAGGCAAACCTCCAGTAGCTCTGAGGACTCGACCAGTCGAAGTGGTGACCATTGGGATGCAAACCCAAGGATTGACCAGCCGATAGAAGCTTTGACCCTAAGGCTCACTCACTACTTGCCTGCATGGCCAATAGAAGCTTTGAACCTAATTTATCATGGAGTCAAATGTGAGCTCTGCTACCAATGAGGATATGACCACATGAAGAAACTGCCTAGAAGGAATAGCTGCTGTTAAAGCATCTTCACAGCTACTCTATAGCTTGGAGATGCCTTGCGCCAATTATGCCCTAATAGCAAACTAACAAAGAGATCCAATAACAAAATCAATTAAGGACAACAAATAAACATGAAAAAATGCAAATGTACACTATGCAACATAATCTGGTGAAATGTCGCTCACAACCCAAGAGGAGAGAATTCCACTCTAATCACAACCAAATTACAGAGATAGGAGATACAAAAACCATCCAAATAACCTAAATCCCTAAACGCAAAGTTGGTTAAATCAGATTACAAACAATCTGCTTTGTACAGAAAAGCAAAACCCCCAAAACTAGGCAGCGATGGAAAATAAAACAACTGATAACAGAAATGCAGTGTACAGATAGCAGTAAAAACAGGAACAACAGTCTGTGGTGTAAACCAGAAACCAAAAAATAAAACTGTGACAGAAAAATAAATGTACTGCAAATAATAACACGATAAACAGATATGCAGAAACGCGAAACTGAAAATACCAAAATTTAAAGAACCTATTAATTGTAAGGGAAGATTGAGGCTCGTGTTTGACACGATCTCTTTAAGACAAAATTTTCCTCGTTTCGGTGCTTCGAGTTGGCGGCGTATGTCTCTCAAGATACAACGATCATCAAGAACCAGAAGCAACACTACAATCTGATTCTTCGGTGAACCAAACTCATGCTTGAACTCTCTCTCGGGAAGAACAGTATGCAGGAATGCGAACAGAACAAAAACAGAGAAGAAGGGAAGTAAAATTCGAAAAATTCTGTGTCTTTCAATTGGCAGAGAACAGCCTTTAAATAGGCTTCAATGGCGACAGTTTGGTCTGGCCTGAACAGACACGAATCCAGTTCAGTCTAGCGGTTGAACCGCCCAACAAGTGCGAACTGTTTCGGACTCCAATGGTCCGTTCTGACTTCCAACAGTTAGAAACGGTAAAAAAACGGTAACCAAAATTTGAAAATTTAATTAATTAAATTTTCTGAAATTAAAATTTTAAATAAATAAAATTTTCGCAAAAAAGATAAAGGTTGACCTGGCCAGCAACCCACAAACCTGAACTTGAGCCCGAGCTTGGCACGGCCGATCAAGCGGGCGGCGGCGGCACACGCGTGTGGGGTTTGAGTCGAACCCACCCTAGGATAGGTCATCCCCCTTCCACAAAATTGGCTAATATAAGCCAGTCAACAATCTTTCTCCCAACCAATGTGGAATTGCCCAAAGTAATCAACTTTTGCCAACTTTAATGACACTTTTGGAGTCAATTTTTCATTCACCTGCTAACCATTTTGAACGCCACAAAATCCATGATTACTCTATTCATGAAAATGAATATATTAAGACTTTGAATCATCAAAAAAAATTAATCTAATTCAAAGATATTTAGTTTTAAAGTTAGGTAAAAACCATGTTCAAAAAGTTCGAAACCCACTAATTTTCCAACAGCTATGTGATGATAGAAACTCCAATTCTTGTTGTAGTGTTGAGCCTTGCCCATTCTAGCTCTCTCTCACTCTCAACCCTGAAAGTTTCTCCAAACTCATTTCTCTTGTCAATACCTCCCTTTTAAGTCTAATTAATAATCTATTTATCTATGTTTATATCCCACACCACTATCCCTTATTGGGCAAGGAATTCCTTGTGTCCCCCTAAGATACTTAACAAGAAGTTTTAGTAAACAAATACTTCTAGTAAAAGAAATCTAGTAGAGTAGGAGTTTGAGACACTAAGCAAAGTGGAGACTTTGAGGAAGGTAAATCAGGGTGAACACTTTTCTCAATCACTATATACTGACTGGATGCATACTTGCGTGATCAATTGGTGGATAGGAAAATTGTGTGATTCCCCAGAAAGCCTTTGAGATTCAAGAGCGTGTCGTGCACAATGAACACAGTATCAAGAACCTTTTCTTACATTTAAAGACCAAGGAATCAATTACATGTTTCAACCATCAAATTCCACCTCTCATCATCAATCTCAGTATCCTCCAATTATTTGGTTTACAACAAAGTTATAATTAGAATCTTATTTTTCTTGAAATATCCTTTTCTTTTCTTCTTTTTGGTCTCCTTGGATGGGTATTCATTACGAGCAAAAGACAAAATATACAACGAAGCTCAAACGAAAGAGTCCCAGCACAATGAATAACTATCCATATCACAATTCCTAACTAACTATATGATAAAACCAACAAATCCATAATCCACGAAGAAGAGCCATCAAGCTAGCTTGGCGTTGAAAGAATTTGCAGATGCACCATTTACATTACTCCTTTTGACTTATGTCTGAACCAAATGAAATAGATTTGCTGGCAGCTGCATTAAGAATACCCTTAATTGATTTCATGACCCTATTAATCCTAGGGGCCATCCAAAATATTATATCTGGTGGTTCATTCATTTTGGTCTACTCCGCAAATATCTCGTCCAAACATCATAATGATTCATTAATGCAATTTCGATAGATGCACTAGGTTTATACTAAGAGGTACTTAGAATTATTACCACAGAAAATGCCTTCTTTATTACAACTTTACACAGGTAAAAGATTAGAAAGTGCTGATTAGAGGTATTCTAATTATTCCCACTTAAAGATATTTGACAAAATGCTCAGACAACAATCTGGAAGAGGCCAAGATTTCATGGCCACTGTGTGTTCAGTGTTTTATCACAACTATCCAGTTCAAGCACCATTAGTGGTGCTCCATTATTCAAGTCTATCAAAAAGGCATGCTCTCCTATCAAGATTAGAGAAGATAATCTCCAGAGCAGAACCACCAAACTTATCCTGAATACCCATTATTACCCAATCAAGATTAAAGAACATAATCTCCAGAGAATAAAAATAACGAGCAGCACAATCCTATAATCGGCAGCAGAATCTCATCTTTAACCCGCCAACTCCGATGAAGTCAGAATAAATCTACTACGTGATTTCTCCATTACGATAACCACTATCAGTAATCAAGAAACCCCATTACCAGAAAACATATGAAATCTTTCATCGAAAACTAAAACTGCGTATATGTGTATATCTTTCATCATCGAAACAAACAAGAACGCAGTGTACCGTTAATGATCGCTTGACGAGCACTTGAAAATCAAGCTCCAACCCAAAGAACTGTCATTGCCAAACAAACAAGTGGTAACTGAACTGCCAATATATGTTTTTATATAGTTTTCTAGGGCTTAATTATCGAGTTGAGAATCGTACGATCGCCGAAAGGGTCCATCAGATCGAGCATTCGCTTTCGGCCATTTTTTTTTTTGTAATGCTGATAGTGGCTCGGCTTTGCTTACCAGGGAGGGTTTCTACGACTCTGCGTATATACGTGCATATGATACATTTTTGCATCTAGAAAGAAGCTTTCTGAGAAAGCAGGCCAAATACGGTCACGCCTTCGTGTTCGCCGTGTATTTAAGAACATGAATTTGCCAGGGAAATGGTTTTCTGGAGTTTCTTCCGTGTGGGAAATGGTGGAGAGTATTGGGAAAGAAAAGGGTATTCCTGACAATTCGTATTCAACCAAATCTTATTTGCAATTACACGGATTGAGCTAGCTTTATTTTTTATTATTTTTTTTTGGTGATTTTTATGTTTTTTTGGCTTTTTAATGTGTTAAATTATGATTTTTTTATATCAAATTATGACTTTTTTTTTGAGAAAAAAAGTAACAAAATTTTGACTTTTTTGCAAGAATCCAAACGAAGTGACTTTTTTTAAGTGAAAAAAGCCAAAAACCCTGACTTAAAAGTCAGCCCAAACACAAGCTTATTCGACATCCACTCTTTAAATATATATTTGTATAACGACGAATAATTACTTATTTATTTATTTATTTTATTTTATTTTTAAAAGATTAATTTATCATTTAATTACATTAGAAAACATTTGGACTTCTCTTATCCAAACAAGTTAAAAAATATTTGTTCGATTAAAATATAAAAAAAAATTTAAAAATAAAAATAAGTTAATAAGTCAAATTTTATGTTATTTATTTTTGTATTTAATGAATTTTTTGCATCTTTTAATGAAATTTTTATATTTTTTTGATTTATCTCATCTGATTTTAAAAAATAAAAAATTTTAGTTAAAAAATAAAAAAATAAAAAAATATGAGAATAAACAAAATTTTAAATTTGATTATTTGTACAAGTGAGTATAAGAAAATACACTTATTCCGGTGGTTCTTTCATATTTGTCGAGGCTTACGAAAAAAAGAAAGAGTATTTTTTTTATCTTATAATTCTTTGTATTTTAATTATTTTATTTTATTTTTTTATTTATCTCGATGAGAGAAAATAAAAAATAAAATTTATTGATCAAAAGTTGAAAAGGTTTAATGATGAAAATAAGTAAAAAAAAATGACTTACTTAAATTTATTTTTATCATTTTTTTATTTTTTATTTTCTATTTAAATTATTTTTTAATTTGTCTCAATAAAAAAATTAAACATAAGAAAATTGATAAAATTATTAAAGCTAACTAAAATACTTCAATAACTGATTCTCTCAAATGCGTGTACGCATATTAATTATGACATTCACCATATTTGAACACTATTTTATATTTAATTATCAATAATACCTTTACATGAAGGCCAACAAACTGTATTATGCACCAAAAAAGTTAAAATCACAATAATAAAATAATTTGAAACATACGCGTTAATTCTATGAAAAGTATTTTGGAAAAAAATTTATTGATGAAAAATAATAATGTCACATCTTAAATTTTATTTGAGTCATTATAATACAATAAAGCTGTAGATAACAAGAATGATTAGAAAGAGTGTTGATAACGATAAAACCTAATTAGTAAGATTTTTTTTTATTTAACTCGTCTTCTAAAATAAATGAAAAAATAAAACAACTCGATGAATGAACACTGAAAAACTCTTTTAATGATCAAGTTAGTAACAGATAAGCAAAGTGAATGAGAAGCTCCAAACACATAGTTGTCTGAATATTTTGATAGAGTTTATATAATTAAATTGTACATGTACGTTGAGACATCGAACCTTCTTTTTATAAAGGGGTTTAAAAGTTCTTTAGGCAAAAATGCATCATTTATATAACTATAACTCTGTTATGATGTCTGTTACCTTAAAAAAGTTAAACATTAAGATGTTACGGTCAAATAGACAACTATTAATGTAAAATTGTATGGACATGTCATCTTTATTAATGGTTTATCTCCGTGGATCGTAGCTCAGTCAAGTTATCATTAATAGCTTTTAACTTGGATATGTCACCTCAACTAAGGCTTCTGAACTCAATCTTTCACGTTGTTTGTAGTCTTAGTCGAACAAAACCTTATGTAACTTGTCTCGATTTTTTATAGACTTCACCTTTTAAACTCGATTCACTTAAAATTGAGTCAGACTCGTTTCATGTTTACCCATTTGAGATGAAGTAAAAAATTATCATTATTTGAATAAATAATATGGCACGAGATGAGTTGGCGATACAAATGCTTACCGTGCACATGCAATGAAAGAGTACTTAGAGTACACGGAGCATCAAGAGTGGAAAAGAGGGTGTGGCCAATTATAAAAATATCATTTTTATTGGATAATTCCATGATCAGTTCAAATTTCGCAGGTTATTTGGTGACAATCTTAAGCTAAATTTTGATTGAATTTCATCAGTTAGAGAGTTAAATTTTCGTTTTTAATCAGTTTAAATATTCTATTTTGTTAATTTATTAGTGGGAAGTATTTTTTTTATTTTAAAATGAAGATAATAGACCCACGAAATAATATTAAATAGTATAATTTAAAAGTTGATTTATTTTAAATAAATCAACTTTTTAGATTTACGAACCAGGGGATCACTCATAGGCATAACATGATGTGTACTTTCCAAACAAACATGGTGGGTCATCATGAGTCATGACAGCTGAAAAGCACAACTGGAATTTTTATAAGTGTCTGTTTGGCTTAATTTTTTTTAGTTTTTAAAATTTTTTTATAAAATAATAAATGTAGAAATATGTAAAAAAAATTAATTAATTATAGTGAAAGGTTAAATAAGTAATTTCTTTTAAAAAAATTTAAAATAAAAAAACATTTAGAAAAAACTAGACCAACAGGCTAGTCATGACAGCTGAAAAGCACAACTAAATCTCAAAAAGAGAAAGGAAAAGTCATCTGAATCAAAATAAATTCAATTGCCAAACGCCAACCTCAAAAGATGGCGGTAGTGGTTCTCTAGGTTGACTTGGAGTCAATGCTGAGAAAGAGTTCATAATAAAAACCAAGGCCGTCACCCTTTATTTCAGAAATGAACATTAACAGCCCTTTTGCTTATTAATAAGGAAAAAAAGAAAAAAAAGTTTTTTTTTTCTTTTAAGATTATTAAAATAATAATAATAATAATAATTGTATTTTTTTCTTGTTTTTGTTTAGATTAATAAGAGAAAAAAAAATAATTTTTCTCCTATCTTGTTTGCATAGACTTCATAAAACAAAAGAAAAAAAAATAGTACCAATTATTTTACAAAAATAATTTTTATTTTTAATCATTTTTTACTTATCTTATTTTGAAGAGTTAACATCGTCTCTCCATTTTTCTCTACTTTTCTTCATTTTTCCCTTTTTGTTAAACCAAATAAATAATTAATGAGGAGAGAGCTTTGTTTCTTTTCTTTTTTCTTCAAATCATTCGAATCAAACGGACTATAAGACAGAAGAACTAGAGAAAATGATGATAGGAATTATGATACTTGGATTTCTCATGTGTCACCTCTTTAATTTGATTCTTATTTATACGTCATGTGCAAATTGTTAAGATCTTACAATTCAAACTGTTTTAAGAGTTTACTCGCTTGTGTTAGACATGCACTCATAGGCTGATAAGAATGCGTACTAATCGTTCGAGATTTTTCATACTCAGCGAACCATTATACCTAACCATCTGGTTAGTTGTATTCGTTCATTGACATGTGAGATCATGTTGGAATCTGTAAATTCATTAATCATTGAATTTCAGAATTCAATAGCAGAATTCAATTGCAATTGAATTGGCCATTCAATTGGCAATTGAATCCTAGAAATCAATAGCCAT